>JAFIDM010005346.1:5615601-5698676 GCA_023159025.1 Thereuonema tuberculata
CTAACTGAGAGCGAGATATTGTTATTTTATCAAACCAAGTAGCATAACTAAACATAACCACAACGATCCCATAACATGTAAATTACTCTTCCTCGAAGCTTGGAATAATGTGTTTCAATATTATTTTACGCATTTTCTAAACCCAAATTGACTATCCGATCTGAACATTTCGGTAGCGCGACTTGTCGCTCAACAGGACCACCTTCCTGTTTCCATTGTTTTGTACGTAAACTATGATTAAGGCACAACCATAACGATGTTCCACATTCATGGTGGGTTTGTAGCTTAATGGAAAAGCCCTACTTCCTATAGACCGTACTCTTTATTTACTGCTAAAGCACATTTTTCTAGAATTCTTCAAGAAGGATTTAATCATGATCTTTAGGAGTAACCATAGATTAATTTTCGTAGCTTTCGAAGCTTTTTTTCTATCTGCTTGCATCACCTTCGGTCTTTAATCGTTTCACAGCATCGGTTACTGGGGATTTTGAAAGTCTCGAATGTTTGCTATAGCACATAACGATCGAAGGTATCGGACAATTCTGCCTTCTAGTTCTTATCACAGTGTCCTTCACTGATATATCTGATGTTTTGATGAAGGAAACTTGTTTAGTCAGTCCTTGCATTATTTCTCTGCTTTTTGATTGGTATTTGAGGAATTGAATCTTAAGTAAACTCCTATCAAAAGAATCCAGATGTTTTTCTATTTATCTGCGAATAAGAAGAGATGTGAGGAGAGCTTTTGAAACTTAGTTTGCAATAAAAGATGGAATTATTATTAGTAGGCTGCTGCTGCAAAATCCAATGTTACGCGCGCTACAGTTCCCCTTCCATCTCTCAATCTCCCATTGGAGTTATCGAAACAAAGCCTCATGATACGGTTTTCTGTTTTGTAATTAAGATTCGCGAGAAAAGCGTAAAGAACACAATTTAAACGCAGAAATTGAAAACAGCATGTTCAACAACAAACGAATGTTGTAGAGCTTCGGCCATTACTGTGCAAAATATTAGTATAAATAGTTACCGTTACATATATTAAAATTTATGAATCTTAAAATTTCAATATTTCATTCAGTTTAGTTTAAACTGCTATCAGTTACTGTATATTTTTAACATTTATTTCTTTGAAGCAAAATTTCCATTGTATTCTTTTCAATAACAAAGTCATTTTCTGTTTTTAATGTAAAATGTTGTTGTTTAGTAAAATCTATAGTATTTGCTATTTACTTGATAAGATTATATTTTTCCTTGTTTTTTTGAGATTCTCATTGTGTTTCTTACAAATGTCGAATTGTACATAATCTAGTTTACTTTTGTTACTATTATTTCAGCATTCCTTCGTAGTTATCTGTTAACGACTAAACGTACAACTCAAATTTCAAGAATCGATATTATCAGGGACTTGTTATTAAAACATGCTTTTGAGAGATAGATTAAAACAATTGTAGGACTAACTTTATAATTAGATAGAGCGTAAACACCTGATTAATATCTATATTACTTTTGATTAATATAAGAAAATATTTATTTTTTTGTAATTAATGCTTGAAATGGTAACATGTGATTTCTAATGTTTGTTCGGATGTGTTTATTTCATTCACCTTCTTAATTACAATAATAGTTTACAAAAACTTTTAAAAAAAAGATAGTATTACAAACAAGATAATATTGATTGCTTAAAACTAAATATATGTAGCATTGAAAATTGTTGACCTATTTTCAAAATGTCCTGTAATTTCAGAGATGTTATTGAATGACTGTTAATGAATCATTGAAGTTCTGTTTGATTTACGGCTTAGTTTAGTCCTTTACCAATAATTCGACTTCAGAGGTAAAGACAATTGGATTAAGAGATCAATGTGGAAACCAGATAAACAGACACGGACATTGATTACAGATAGAGCGGTGATAATACTGTGCTAAGCGTTTGCAAGTGTAATTCATTACATTCAATATTAACTACTTCCATTTGGCTTATTTAAAACCTAGATTTTCCCTATGTCAAAGCATAGCTCAATCTTTTAAACATACTTCCTCCATCATAAAAACCTTATTTAATAAATGTTACAGAATTAATAGCTTTATTTTTCACTTTTTATTGCACCAACCATATTTAACTTGATTGTTGTTTATTCTGTTCTGAATTGCATATCATAACCAGTTCATTGTTATTTGCAGATTTAACTTTATATTCTCACACTTATAGAAAATAAAAGTTAATACTTTTTTCCTTGTTAAAGGGTACACATTACACGCTATAAGACTCCTGTGACCAAGAACCAAAAGCAATGACAATGAAATTTCAGGTCTTCGAATAGTCTTTGACAGACGGCTGGGTAAATCTTGGTACTAGGTAAATCCGTCTGAAAGAGAAATAAAAAGGGGAAAAAAAAATACCGATCTCCTCTTGGAACTGAATGGGAATTCTCAATCTGCTCAAAAATAAGTGCCTTACCACTTCAGCTACTTGTACCTTGGAAAAGTAAATTATCAATTGACTATATATATTAATACGTATAGTGTTTTGAAAATTCATTTCGTTGTAATTAGTTATATCAAATGAAAAGCTCTCTCGTTTAAGCCTGCATTGATATCTGTTTATTTCGACGGCTCGAGTCATACTTAAAGAGAAATATGCCTGATAAGTTTGTATGAAAGGGGATGAATGCGTTGCTTATCAGTGTGCAGGAGGGCGTCTTTCTCCTCCATTGGCTCTAATCCCCATCCTCTGTTTTGTAGTTCGAATTGGTTCTTCGATACCCCGTTCCCTTAATCCGTCGTTTGGTGATCCCTTTGAATGGGATTGCTGCATTGAGGTCCCCATTTCCTTCCTTAGACCCCATTAATTTGACAGTAATTGCAAAGAAAAGGCATCTAATTAACATCTCCCCTCCCCCGCCGTGATGGCCACTCCATTGCCTCTGTCTCTTATTGACGCTCGTTGCCCTTTTAGTTTTTTTTTCTTCTTCGTTTGGCTGCACGAGACTTGATTGAGCATTGACTCTTTTCTTCTTCACCGGAGGCAAGTGGAAGCAACGCCGCTCCGATCCAAATGCTATCGAATTGCTGTATGTTTTCGTTGCACAGAGGTTTCAGTCTCTTTCTCTTTGTCTATGATTAATGCCACGGGCAGAAAACACCATCTCGTTGCTCCCCTTCGACTACTTGCACGTGATTATTAAGTCACTTTCACAAAACACGATTGTTTTTTTTTTTATTTTCAAATGAAGGTAAAAAGTGTCTTTTTCTCTAAAATCAATTTGTTTCTTTAACTTCTAATTGAGGAACAGGCATTTCTTTGTTTACATTTTAGAATTTAGCCCGTAGCAAAGTTTGCGTCCACATTTTTTTCTTTTTTGTTTTATAATTTCTTTATGTTGTTTACTTTTCCTTAAATTAGATAAATGTCTTTTAAAACTTTTAATTCTTTGTTTAAAAAGAAATAAAGCACACAATATATCGTATTTACTCATTAATAAAGACCATTGCTTATTAGACCAACCTTGATTTCCATCAGAGATTAGTCATCGTATTGCGGGCTAAGAAACGTGGTTCAATACTCAGCGGAGATAGGGGAGCATCCAGGTTTCGCCTCCAGACAGGCCTAACTTCCTCCCAGCCCTCTTTTTAGTGGGGACCTGGGTTTTGTCTGGGAAGTTGAAGGCAGGCGAGCATTGGGCTGACTCATTGTCAGCTGGTCTTGAATATGTGTGTATGTGTAGGGTATTTGTACTGTATCTTTTATTTTTCATATTATTAACAAACGGTAGTTTTGTTTTTAAAACTTACTTTCTGTAATTACTTCTCTTGCTAAGATACAGTATTGCAGTGAAGATGGTCGTTTCATTTGTCTGAAAACAACAAAAGTGTAAAGTATCGTCCTTAGACAGTGCAATTATCAACTTATTAACACTGAATAAACATTGAATTTTAGAGAATTTCAACAGCAATACAACTTTCTTTTATTAACATTAAATAATAATTGAAGAGAACCAATGTAATCTAATAAGATGGAAAAAAATTCTTGCTAATGCTTGAATTGTTTTTGATCTACGAAGAAGTTACAGCGATTAGATATTGAAATAACATAATATTTTAAAGACTAAGGAAGATATATTTTGTCAAACAGCAATGTCTTCGAAAATATGTAGATATAGATATATGAATCTATGTATATTTCAAAGCAACTACTGTATTAAAAAAAATAGGATTATAAATTGAGCGAGTTATTGAGGAGATTGCTATAATTTCATTGGTTAAAAGTATATATTATATAGCTAGAATCTATTATTTTACGTTTTTTTTAAATTTTGAAATGATAATTACTGCTATTAAAAAATCCTTTATTTGATGTCATTATTCAAAATCTGTTCTAAATAAACAAAATAGACTTAATGCCTTTGTCTGCTTTTGTAGAAGTGAATTGCATCCAGAATGAATTTAATTTGAGACTTCGTATTCAGAGAAGTATTCGATATTTCAGTAACTGAGGACTTGATTTTATTTTTAATATTTTTCTTTATTACCTGAGCAACCTAAGAGTATCAGAGGTATATTATAATATTTATAACATTCTTATTATGCATCGTGAAAATAAAAAGATAACTATAAAAGAATGAATAGACTCTCATTTTCAATGCTATGGAGTAAATATCATATGTTTGAAATCCTGTTGTTTCTTATGCATCTGTGTCAACGTACTTGTGATTTCTTCTCTGCAACTCTTTTTCAGGCTGAAATTATAATTAAAAAAACATAACTGCTTTGGATATCATGACATTACAGTGATATTCAATACAACTATTTATTATAAGTTATTTAGATTGAAAAAAAAGTACAGAGAAACAATTCGAAATACTTAAGGGAGATGTTTCAAGAATACAGAAGGTTTAAATTAAAACATAGATGAATATGTTTTATAATATGCATCGCGAAACATCTTTAATTTGAAATAAAAATGATTGTGAGGATCATTTGTCGATCTGTTTCGAAAATACCTATTCTAGAAAGTTGAAATGTTACTGGTAAGTTTAGACTGTCATATTTAGGAATCTTACTGATTTCTTGTATAATGAATCAAGCATGGCTTTACATCTATATCATGTTTAAATTCGTCACTCTCAATATCCACTTTTTTTTTGAAGGAGTTAATAAATTACATAACTACTCCACCTATGTTCGAAACTATTATTTTTTTAAATATGATAATGAGCAAAATAATATTTCTCAAAAAGTTGCTCTGAGCATTTACTTCTTAAGTTTTTGTGTAGATGTAAATTGATTTAGCGACTTATTGAGTAGGATTTATTTCTATTTAATTGAACTGAATTAATTCCTTTTATTTGTTACAGTAATGAAAGTAATTTCATGTAAATTCTTTTCCTCCAATTTCTTTGAACTGTTGAAAAAGCTAAAACTTTCCACTTTAAAAAGAGAAGGAGAAGCAACGAAAGAAAGAAAGAAAGAAAAAAAAAAGAATCTCAATTCTTATCTCCATTGCAAATAGAGAATCGATTGAAACTTTTGCCGAATTTCTCTTGAGTGAAAAGAGAACGAATTGTCGTTGGAAAATGTCACTCAAATGATGACTATAATTGTCATTGTAGGTAATGTGTTCAGATTTAGACAGCTCCCTTTCAGCCTTTTTCTTTTGTGGTTGAATTCACATCGAGGCTTCCTAGGGACTCCCTTGGCTTTTTTTTTGTTTGCAGGCACTGGAACATCAAATAGCGCCATCTGCAAGATCCTAAGAAACACTATTACGTAATTTGAAGGATCTGTAGAACTAAATTTCACGGTAGTCAAATTTCAATCATTGCGCAGTTGACCGATGTTTTGGATATCCGCGCTCAAGTCTATGGTTTTTGTAGGTGGATGTTTCGCACTAATGCCTTTCATCTTCATTAGATTTAAGTTTCTTTTTTATTAACTAAATAAATAAATATAATTTTGGTTTCATTGTAGTTTTTGGATTTGACAATAATATAAAAAATTGAAAGTTTAGAGTGAGTCTGTGCGTCCCACAAGAGCATTTCTATTAAATATTCAAATTGTAATCGATTTAGAAGCTGGGAATTGTATTAGAAATGTAAGTCTTCTTTACTGGACAGTATCCTACAATATTCAATAGGATTAAAGTATGAGGAGTAGCATCAGCAATAGGTTGAAGCCAGATTTTGATGTTTTGAAAAGGCTTTTGAGGATCAGAAACAACGTAGTCGATCTTTAGATCTTTCTTTTGATTCTCAATCAACAACTGCCAGGAGATGATGTTCTCCTACGCAATATCTCCCTTTACATTATTGTTGATAAGGTAATATTTGCATATAAATGTGTCGTTCTTTTGAAAGCAACGATGCCAAATCAATTTTCTTATAGATCGAGTACTGGTGTCAGCGCAGTGACATCTACCTTAAGTTGAATACAGAAAACAAAAACAAAAGTATTCGTTACAGCAACAAATCTCTTGTCTATTTTAACAAAACAGCATCTACAGTAAAAAATACCATAGTTTAATATTTAGTAACAAATGTAACAGATATATAGGACTGATCGAAAGATATTGTGAAGATTAACTCTTTACCATTTCTTAAACTGCAGGAATCTAGGTCTTATTAGGACTCATAACCAGAATAAATAGAGTCGAATAGAATTGCTTTGAAAATAAGTGTCTGTGAGAAGGTAATGTCTGCGAAAGTAAAAAAGGTAAACGTCTTAGTTTTGGAAAAGCGGGAAACAATTCTCTTGTTTGATTCATGAATAACAAATTGCTCTTTAGGCATCCAGAATCTGTGATCGACATAAACCGCTATCATATTGGTTAATAACCAGCACATAACCCATCATCTGGTGTTGTTGAAATGTTGTTTTAGTTAATTAGTGGCAACTTGAATTGGTTCACTATGAATAGCAATTGCATTCTATGAGTGTGTAAAATCTGCCTTACTGTAAATTGGTTTGATTTTGATGAGGGACGATTGGCAGTTTGATGAAATTTAATGGCAATTTGATTATACCTAATAAAACCACTTCGTCGGCAGATTTCATTACAGTTGAATTGCTTTATTGCAGTGAAAATACTTCTGCTATGTTTCAATTGTAAAAGTTTTTTGAATTCTCCTCCAGAAAAGGATATAACAATAGCCTGTGGATATATTCAACATTAATAAATCACCTCATAAAGTATCTATTTTCTTCCCGATTTAGTATTTGCGAGATGTAACTCAGTTGGCTGAAACTTTTGAGTTGCAGCATTTATAATTACAATAAGCGATAAGTGAAAAATAAAACAGGTGATACGATACAATAAACATTAAAGAAAGTAAATTTTTTATTAACTAAGAAACAGTACAATAGATGTTTCTTTGTAAAAAATAAAATAAAAAAAATAAATTAGCAACAAAACAAAATCAAGTAATGAAGTAAAAATGCTTTTTATAGGATTAATCTTTTCGAGATAGACTGATGAAAAGTTTTAGTAAAAATAATTAGAAAATATACATTAGTTTTTGTTGCAAATGTGTGTTTTTTAATTAAGTATTACGTGATTCTATTGTTTAATCTTTCTTAATTTACTTCTTTCTCCCCAAATCTTCCCTCGCACACTCCTCTAATAAGTGGTTATAATTATATATTTATATTATTGATCCTGTGAAGTCTTACTTCGCCTTGAATCAAGATGTATAGAATTGAAATCTCTTTTTAAATATTCATACGATCCTTGAGGCATTTTCTTCATTTAGTAAATTATGAATTATTTTTTTCGAAGAGTTCCATCGTTTCCTTTTGTTTCTCCGAATTTTTTCCTTTACTTATCTAAATAATTAAAATTTGAGGAGATAAGACTGCTGTGACCTGTGCTGATGAAGAACAGATGTCTAATGTGTATTATAAGGATATGATTCTATGTAATGTTGTTTAAATGGCAATATTGAGTGGAAACATTAATGTTATCACCGAATTACATTTGTATTTATAAGAAGTGAAGCTGAATCTTCCATAGAATATTAGACTACATCCAGTATATAAATACCTCGTATTAGGATCGTTTCTTTAATCATTCACCAAATGCCAATTTCTACTCGTGATAAGCTTTATAAAGGTCTCTTACGAGTAGATTATTTGACTCTATAAATATTTTTAGAAACCTAAAACGGTAAATTTAAAGCAATTGAGTAATAAAGCACTAGCGGATAAAACTATTCCTTTCAAATTAAGAATCACAACATTAAACACTGAAGGCTCAAAACGAAATGTGTTTTATTCTTTTAAGCGATCGTGAACTTAAAGCACATCGATGGTTGCAAAAAGAGTTTTAGAATTAAAAGATGTCAATAAAATAATAAAAAAACAGGATTATTTCCCGAAGAATGTAAATTTATCAAGACAGTTTAGACCCGACCCAGAAGAATATTGAATTGTAGCTATACATTTATTATTGGTTTTATAAAAGTCTACTTGTACTACATATTAATGGAATGGCCTTAACTCTTTGGTTGTCTTCTCTTAATTTGTTAACTTTAAAATTTAACTCACATGGAATATTTTTTTTAACGGTTTTATATTAAAATCCACTTGCAAAATGTTATTTTTTAAAGTGAGAAAAGTAAGTAAATAAATAAAGCGCGAAGATTATACTTAAGAGTCACTGTAAGAGAATATTAATTGCAATTTACCTCCTACTAGAGAATAATAAGGGACCCTAATTTGAAATACGTCATTAATGATTTACATGCAATTTAGATGCCACAGATGCTTTTAATTTTCATTTTCAGATAATTAAAAGCTTTAATTGGGTCCATATTACAGTACTCTGCAAATGGGGATTTTCTTTTTACTTCCACATTTAGTTATTATTATTAGACCTCTTCGTCGCTGTCTGGTCTTTTAAATTCCTTTCTAATTCGCCCTTTGTTTTCTTCCTTTTTTTTCCCAACGCAACTCTTTCTCCATTTGCTTCCCAATTGGGAATAATCTCCTACTTTACCTGTCTAGTAATATTTATTATTATCATTATTATTTGACTTTAATAAAATAATCTCAATAAAAATACAGTATTTTTTTGTTACTTCGTAGTACTTCAAAATTCTTTAACGTTAGTTTGTATCCAGGTCCGATGATGAGCGATGGAAGTACTGCTCGAAACATGTAACCGTTTCATGTTTTAATTTTTTAAATATTATTATTTTAAAGTGTGTTGTCGTTTATATTTTATATTTTTTTAAAATTTGACTTGTTTTCTTGTTATCTAAACAATAATCAAAATATCAGAATATCCATAAGCTAGTTGTTTCAGAACAGCGGTCCTGATGAAGTTTTAGCAGATTTTTTTATTATTATAATTTTTATTTGCATTACCACAACAGTGATTATGCTAAGAACCATAATAATAAGTATTATAATAATGTACTAAAAACATAATAAAATTTTACCACTATATATTAGCTTAATTTTCTGAGATTTTATCCCACCCTGAAATTAAAAGTTAGTAACTATTACTAAAACTACTAAATACTTTTTCTATTTTAAATTTCAGTTAGAATTTTAATAGACTATATAAAAATGTAAGGTGCATAAATACCCAAAAAAAGTTAGAAAACAAAAAGATAACAATTGAAATCTGCTTTTTTTTTATCCTTCTTTTTTTTTTATATAGTTTTCTTTGGTTGTTATTAAGCTCATGAAAACAGACACACATTGTTGTGGATTCATTGTTTTTCTATAAGCAGTTTTTGCCATCTTCAGATGTTCATTTCTCAACAGACCAAGGCGAGAGGAGGTTTTAAAGTTAGATCGACTCTGATCCATAAATGTGCACATCAAGATTTAAGCAAATCGGTCATACAGACACAATTGCTAAAATTTATTAATACATTTCTTAACTAAGGAAGCTAAACAAGTTTACCTTCCTTGGTTTTTAAGTTTTCAACTCTAAATTTAAAGGTTTTATCAATTAATATGAATTATTAATACAATTAATTATTTGTTTTTTATTACACTAAACAACTTATTGTGGGAAGAGATTTCTTTGTTTTTGTTGCTCTTTTATATCAGTTTTTCTAAAACTGTCTTGAGTAACGGTGGCTTCTCCCTTAATCCAATACTTCACCAACTGACAGTAATTCACTGCATTTAACTTCCGTTAAAAGGGAAACGATGTTTGAAATAATCATCATTAATTAAATTTGAAATTTTCAGTAATTAGTTTTAATAGTAAACCGAGAAAGTGATTAAAAAGCTTTTTAATAGTTAATAGTTAGGAAAAAAATCGACTTTACTTTCGAAAATTTATTTTCCGTTTATATAATAAACAGTTTCAAAAATCAGAATAAATTAAAAAGAAAAAATATCCTAAAATACAGCGCTCCGATATCCGTTTATAAAATCCTCTACCATCTTTCTTTTTTATAAAAAGATTTACTGAAGAGATGTTGGTGGCTTAAAAATGACCTAGATGACGATTGACTGAATTTAGTCACTTATTAACCTGTCTTTCACTTATTTAGTCGTGACCTGTCTTTCCGAAAATAGAGCTAATGAAATCGTAACGAAATGAATCCTAAACTATTGTTGTTTGATTTTAGCAGGAGAATAAGAAGCCTTAAACATTGATTCAAATGTTGTAATATAATTATGAAATCATGCGTTAAAGTCTCTAAGACATTCTTATAATAAAACTTTCTTTGTGGGGAATTCTCAACATTCTTTTTAAGATTATTATTCTAGATTAAGTAAAGCTTTGAAAAAAATTCTCAACTTATAAGGGAAACTGAATTGCCGTGTTCCGAAATTGAAAAACCGCTTTTCAGTTACGAGAATGTGCCCCAAAATATAGCGCTCCAGGAAGTACGTTTCAGAAAACAAACAAAAATGACAGACACATCAACAAAAGTGCACTATAAATATCTGCATCATTAAAGTAGATATAACTGCATGTTCTTGTATGCCGTTGTTAATTTATGTTAAGCATCTTACGTATGCTTGTGTATATTTGAGAGAAACCATTCTATTGAAGAATAATTGTAATTCAAAATCAGATCCTTTACGACTTTTTTTTTTTTTGCGTTTATATTTTTGAATTGCTTTCATTCCAATCGGCTGTTCACAGTTGCTTTTAATAGAAAATGGTATCTGGGAAGGGCGACTTTAACGGAAATCAAATATGTCCTCAAATAAATTTTCCCTTTGAACTTCAATGAAGCAAACACAGTCCATTGGAGAATTCCCACACTTTTTTTTTTCTATCTAGAAATATTGATTCATCAACTTTATAAGAGTAAGACTGAAATCTCTCCAATTCTGACTCAAGAACATACTAAATGCACTCAGAATTTCGTCTATATCTTTTAATTCAACAGATTCTGAACTATCAAGATTTTACATCATCAATATAATTCTATAAGTTGATCGTAACTCGGAACAATGTCATATCTTTATTGATTTTGAAATATCTATTGCTTCTATTCATAAGCTTTATACAAGCCTTTAGTAATCAAATATAAGAATCTTAATACCGATCTTTTTGATTTTTTAAATGGCAATCTATAAAGGAAAAATTGTTCACCTAAATTGGTGTAGTATTAAATGATTTGTTCAATACCTTCTGCCTGATACAGTGGTGAATTTTCTGAAATATACCATTTGATTTCCGTTTTTGGATTCAAGAAAATTTGAAGAATTAAGAGTGTGAAACAATTTGAAATACATTTTCAAAATATTTTGCCCTCTGTTCTCTCAAACATTTTATTGCTCTTTTCTGCTGACACGGGCATTTGTATACTTTTGTGCTTTCCTACCATACATATTTTGAAGCTAAGTGTATTCTTTGTATCACGAATTTATTATTTCTACCGCAAACTAGAAATTAGTGCTTCTTTGAATTGTTTTTTTCAATTACTGAAATATGTTTTACTGACACTGAAAAGAAGATAACCAGATAAAATTTATATCTTAATCGAACAGATTTTTGCATTTGATGTATTCAGAGATTACAAAGCAGACTGATGTTTGATTTACAAATAATTTAGTTTTCTTAATTAAATTAATAGTCGAATGATTATAAATGTACAGATAATTCGAGGCCGTCACAAGTTGAAAAGCTTTGCTGGATGTAATGAAGTTAGAGGCAACAAAGCAGAGATCAGAGAACATGAAATTTCACTGAGTTGATGTAATTCAGTTATTTCCTGGATAACTCCGAATTTATTAACTAATTCAGAACAATCGATAAATTAGATTACCTTGTATTCATATAGTTGTTGTAACATTCATCTGTAAAATGGAATTGTAATTTCTTGTAATTCTATATTTTATTTGTAAATATTTTAGTAGGTCTTATTCGCCATAAACTTCGAAAATTACAAAAAGTAATCATTGATTCAAATACTGAACCCAGTTGAACAAAAGTCAGATCAAGAAAAAGAAAAAAAGGTTTATTTTCTTTTTAATTTTCGTAGAAATTAATTTACTTTTGATTGTTTTTTTGAATTAACACCGATCCTAATGTAAATATTATGCATTTAACTTGTGTCCATCTGAGGAAACCTTCAATAAGACCTTAGTGTCTTTAGGCTATTATTAACTACAATGTTTATATCTTAACATTATTCACCGATAAAGATACAGTGAACAAGAACAGTAATAGACATTAAATGAATTATTTTTTTTCAAAAAACATTATATCTATTAATACTATGGTGTGAGCTTTTCAGTGAATGTTATTCTCAAAGTGCAGATGTTTACCTTTCATAGAATGTCTGATTTAATATATCCGAAAATAACTTTTGAAGATTCAAAACAACAGTTTTCTTTTTCTAAAAGAAAATTGTTTCACTAATTTCATCAACCAGTCAAGAAAGTTCTAAACCTAAAATAATAAAGCCTAATAAATATTGGTTAAAAAAAAGCTTAAGCTTGTAAAGCTTTTCTGAAGTGAAGTGTTTCTAAAAAATTTAACACTGAAACTCTCTGCATTTAGATTTGCCTGTGAAGGAAAACTGTGGATTTGAATTTTGTTGATATTTATTGGGCAGTGGATGTATTTTCTGGCAGAGGCAATGTCTGCAAGTGGTGAGCTGTCGGAATTTAATATAAACCTACTTTAAGACCTGCGAAGCCATAACTGATCGATAGGTCCTGTGGACTCGACAGGATCGTTAAGTGTTGCTGACGTAGTGGTAGGAAGATCGCGCATTGCACTTTCTCTTAGCGTTCATAAACAAGAGGACGGATGTTCCTAAATTAATGTCACCAGTTGTGCGGTCGGAGACACTTCCTGAGGACGAACAACTGTGACAAAGCTAATCCTAATGCAATACCCTTCAACTCACCCACCAACACCCCCTTCCCTTGACTTGTGACACCGAACCCGGTCGACGCGATTCAAACCAACATCGTCATTCTGATTCATTTCGCGTTCAAAAGTACGCCACCACTTCTCAAAATAACGATTGTTTCCAAAACTCGCAAACCACTAAAAATTTTTACATCAGATTCTAGAAAATGCTATTCTTATTCCAAATATATATGTTCTGGATTGAGTGTTATATTAAACCAAAGTTGACTTCTCTGTTATTGATTATTTGCGAATGTAATCTTGTTTGGTAGAAGTGAAGGTTGCCTTCCATTATCAGTACTTAGTTACTGTAATTGAAATATCAGTAAGGAATGTGTTGATCGTAATGGCAATACAGGATTAGTTGCATAGGATACAGATCGTAATCTCTCTTTGATCCGAGATCACTGCTATTCCTGCTTAACCCAGCTAATGTGATGAATACCAGTGAAGAAATCATTGAAGAGAGAAGGTAAAGTTCTGCTATTTTTATGAGGCCAGTATACAGAGAATGTATCTAGAGCATAAATTGAAATACATAACATGAAAACATCAGAAATAATAGCGTGAAGTTATCAAAGTCTTAATGAAAAATAATATAAGATATTAGATACAAAAATATCTTTTAAGCAATTAACAAAATTATACATTATATCAGTTTTGTAGAATAAAACAAAATCTGCAATGTAAAATTTCATTTCTAAGGCAATAAAAAAATCTGGAAGACAACGTATCTTTGGTGTAATAAATGTGATGAATGATTTTGAAAGGAGACGAAAATTATTAACCACTGTAAGAGACTTAAGTTATCATGTTCTTAGATGAAAAGAGGAAGGTTCTAAGCAGTTGAGATGGAATTCGTTGCCATTATAGAGATAAAATCAAAATTAAGAAAAAGAATCATGAGAATTTTTATTGACGCTGAAAAGAAGGTATTAGGTAACTAGACTGAAATTTATTTGGATGTCAGTCAGATTCAAGGTAAAGGAAAACAAAAAAGCTGTTTTGTAGATCTTGTTTTGTAGATGTCTGAGCATTTCTGATATTCAGCGTCAGCCAAGGCAATTAAGGAATCTCCTGAAGGTTAAGAGAATTTATAAGACTTGTACGGTTGACTATTTTAATAAAAATAAGTAATAAAAAGATGTTTAAATGACAAGAAAGGATAGAAACGTCATCTTAAATAAAAAACAAAAGAAGGTATTACTTGACACAATAGTATGTTGATAGATAACTAAAATAGAGTTCGGAATCCTAAGGATTTACAGATGTTCAATATTTGTTATCAAGGCGGCAGAGGATGTTTGTTGTTAATAACAAGGCAGTACAAACGATAGTTTCCATTTTTGACAAGTTACTTGGAGCTTAACTTCTTTCATTATTTTAAAGAAGTCATTGACTGATTTTTAAAGCATGTTTTCCGTTAAAATTTCAAGATTCGGAGAAACTTATTTTCAGTAATTAAATAATGAGAAGTCACTGTATTGGAGTTGATTTGTGCCATGTGAAAAACCCGTGTTTTCTTTAAATATGCCTAAATTCAGGTTCTGCTACGTCTGAAACATCCATATTGTGCGAAGAAACCAAAAGTTAATATTTTTTAATTCCAAAAGCAATAAGAGTTTGTTTGATGCCGAAAACTGTAGGGAAAAAAGAGGAACTGTTTTTATGTGAGTTTAAAAGAGTTTGTTAAAGAAAATCCTTCAGTGGTATCTCAACAGAATGTCAGTGATCCCGCAATTATGTTCTCTTAGTTTTGCTTCTCTTTATTCTTAATGTCCTTATGAATTTTTTGTTTCAGCCTTTGTTCTTTTTCTTCGGGATAATATGGACAATTGGTAATAGTTCTTTGTCTAATGAGAGAAATCCATTATGGAAATTAACTCGATGCCATTTTTCTCTAGAAGCAGAAAAGCGAATCATATTTTGGTGTCGAGAAGGAAGAAAGAGAAGAGTAGGAAAAAAAATCGATACAGCGTTTTCTGTGTTGGCGGTGGTTATCTTGGCGATTTAATAAATAAATGGGAGGATCTTTAGTGTAATTTTACTGCAGAATTATCTGGAACTTTATTGCCGCCCTAAAATGCTCGTTATCGTCCTTGATGAAACACAGCCATCGTCACAAGACAGTGGTCATCCGGCGGTCAGACATTAACCATTGATAAATCCAAAAGAAAAAGAGGAAAACAGGAGATCTGCTGCCAGAAGGTTTGCATTGGAAAGCTATTCGCCGCGAGATATTCAGTGAATCGTTGTTGTTCGGTCGCGTTTTACCTTTGCCTCTGAAAACAGGTGTCGCGAAATGAATGCCATTAAATTAAGTCGTATTTTGCACGTGCTCCCAGCTCTTAGATAACTATTTCGCCATTCGAAGCTGAAACATGTTTCTGTTATCTTTTTTTTTATTAATCTCGTCGTGCTCAGATAGGTTCGAGCACAAGTGACAAAACGGGGCCGTAACAAGCCTTTGTGTTATTTTTTGTCTACGATGCCAAGACAATAATTTCAGGTTTCCTTTCGGAGTTGAAGATACTGATGTTGAGTACCAGTTTTTTATTACAGTTAGCCATAAAGAGCGATGTTACGTTCTAAAAAGGAAAAGGACACATTTTAATAAACAACAAGTTCTTGAAAAAAATTAAAGCTGTATTCTCTTATTTTTTATTTTTATTTTTTAAGTTGTTAAAAGCTTATGTTTACTATTAATATCTGCTTAATACAAATAGTATAAAATTTCCATGTTCTGAAAAAATTAATTATTTCACATTAAAATGCTTAAGGTTGGCTAAAGTTAATTAATTTCCGTTATATAAAATCGCTCAATTCCTTATTTTTATAATGCTCCTTATTAGACAGTATTCTTTCGTTTTGAAGTTTTTTTATGAGAATTTTTGTCTCGCGCCAGTTTTTCGAATAAGAACCTACTTGGAAATCTTTCTGACGTTAAAGTTTATCGTCTTTAATCTGTAAATTTTCGTATCAAGTTTCAAGAAGATCCTTCCAGCGGTTCAAAACTTACTTGGAATGACACTGACGTACATTTACTGAACCTCACCTTAGTAGGAAAGTTAAAAAAAAAAAAAAAAAAAAAAAAACAAAAAAAAAAAACAAAGAAAAATAATTGGACTATCTTTAGTTAACTTTTCCATTATAAACACACTGGCCGAAAAATATTACGAACCTTAAAGAGAAAAGAGATCTTAAGAAACAGATTAAGATTTCATTATTTTATTTGATCAGTGTGTATAGTACATAAAGTTTTTTTGTTTTTGTTTATCAATTGAAAAACAATTCAAGCGCTTATTTGCAGACTGTTAATAATAATTATTTTAAACCACAACACTATTATATGTCTTTAGGCTTAAGTTTGGTACCTGAGCTTTAATAGTAAAAATGAGATCTCCAAGAGGCAATCCATGAGAAGCGAACTTCTTCCCCTGAAGTTCGCGAGCAGAACGATTTATTGCCACTCTCCGCCCAGTGATTTAATTTATCACATGAAAAAATGGTAGGTAATACTGTCAGATGCAACTGTTTTTCCAATGTAGCTTCAATTTCTGGAGCAAGGCATTTTCTCCTTTAAGCAAAAGTTTTAAACTGCGTTTATAAGATAGGTTCCTTTTTTCCAACGACATCTGAATAGATCTTCACAGAAACGATATACTCCCAGATATAGGTTTACTATTTTTAAATTTAATATTTATAATTAAACTTGTTGGACATAGCTCCTAACATTACGGCTACTCTGCCATAACTGAATTTCTAATCTATATGTTTCCTCAGATCGCAATGAAGATATTTATCACAAGGCCTACACATTTGGTCTACCATTTGTTTGTCCGTCTGTTAAGAAGATATTTTGCTGAGATTTGACACTTAAATGGATTAACAGATAAAGAACACGACTCAGATCTCCAAAAGGCTAGGCATTCAATTCCGATACTCCGATATCTTAACGAAACTTTCTGTAGCACATTCTTCTCTTCTCAATTGATCTTTGATCTTTCAAGTTTTTCTTTCTTCTTAATTTTTCGGTGGCTTCGTAATGACTTCTAATTTCCTAAGTTATTAATTTCTTTTCTCAATTGTTGATTGATTTTTTTTTTTTTTTTATTTTTTTTTATCAAGCGAATATTTGAAATTCACATACCAGCTACCTTGCTTTTTTAAATTTTAGAATTAAATATTAGAAATTTCTAAGCGCTTTCCTGCAATGAACATTATTTAAAGTAAGCAGATCCTCCCACAAGTTTCTTTAATTTTCAGATTTCTTGTGTTTGTTTTGAATAGGGACGTATATTATTTCTTGGTCATGGATCCTTACACGCAGGATCCGGGAGATGAGAACTCTGACCCAAACGACTCTTTTAAATGAACTAGGAAATGGTTCAAGGAACTTCTTATTCGTGTTTGATTTTTAAGACCACTATTTTACTCTCAAAGGTTTAGTCTAAGGACTTTGTCTTAGAGAGAGAACGGGGGAAGTATCTCTTAAGAAGGAATGAGATCAAGGGGCAGACCAAGGACAAGGGAGAGGTTGGATTTTTAAGTCCCATTTGTTGAAAGACAAAGAATCACAAACAGATTAACAGATCTCAGATGCTTAAAACGGGGTAGTTAAAGATCTTAAAGTGGTTACACAAACATGAATGTTTCATATTTTCATAATTTATTGACAGAAACCAAATTGCAAAATCTTTTGGCAATGCTTCTTCCCTCGAAGGAATTTGACTTGAAATGTTTTTTGACTTTTTAAAATTAATTCTCTTATAAGTTTCTCTTCCTTACCGTCAATAGTTGTGAAGTGAATCAATTCCATCTTTATAGTTGTATTTGTTCTTCCTAAATCTAAATAGTTGTGAAGTGAATCAATTCCATCTTTATAGTTGTATTTGTTCTTCCTAAATCTAAATAGTTGTGAAGTGAATCAATTCCATCTTTATAGTTGTATTTGTTCTTCCTAAATCTATGAGTTAACTATCAAATGCCATCTTTGACGTACTTTAAAGAGTTCTAGAGAATTACATGTATTTGCATCTGCATTGTTTCCATACAATTCAAGCAAAATTATGAACTATAATTTTCTAAAATACATTGATCCATAACACATTGCCTTTATTCTGACAACGACAACCCAATAGCTACAATAATAATTATAATAATTTTGAATAATAACATTTCCTGAACAATAAGAATTTATTAAATAGAAGAAATTCTTATTGTATTTTTTCATCCTTTTCTTTACGTAGAAAAAAAGAAGTAAATTCCATCTGTGCATGCGGTACATTGGTACCATGAGAGGGATACCTTAGAAAAAAGGTCTAGTCTACCCATTCTACACTGAAAGAGTTCCTGCTAAGTCACTGTATCTTGTAACTCTGATTTGTCTTTTTCAATGGCAGTTACTTTCATTGTTGAACATTTAATTGATTATATTTCTTATTACTTCAGCAATACTTCTGTAATTATTTTATCCAATCGATCTTAGATAGTGGAAAAAGGGTAAATGGTTAATTGTTTTGCTCTAAGATTGTTTGTTTGTGGTTTTCTTTAGTTTTTCCTCAAGGATCAGTGAGAATAAATACTGTAGATCTGTACAAAGAGCATTAAAGCGACTTTTAAAACCACCTCCTCCGTATATATGAGTTGCATGTGTTTTAATTCGTTTGTTTGTTTGTTCGTTTTTATTTCTGGTTGATTTCCTTACAAATGCTCGAGGCCAAGTGCAGTCGAGTGCAACTGACCTCTGTGGATGATGTAATTTGCAGGCGCGGTCTAAGTAGCTCATTAGCAGGAGGGGTGGTGTACAACCATCTCCATAAATCAGACGCGAGGGGGCGCTATTTCCACCACGTGCTTGATTCGATCATCTCCCGAGCATCGGATTTGTCTCAAGTGATGTGGAATTCTTTCTTGTTCGTTCCGTTGTCAGATTTCAATTCAGCTGCTTCGAGTTCATTTCACTGTGGCTTTAATAGCAAGAATTGGTGAACAAACAGCAGCCAATAATTGTTCTGCCAATTTCTTACCATCATGATAAAAAATAGGAATGCATTCCCAAGACATCCAATCTATTTTGGCTCACAAGTGAAATTAAGAAAGAATTGGAATTTTGAATTTGAATTTTCAAAATAATGCCAACATAAGACCTTGGAGAAATGTTTCAGGAATTTGGAAAGATCTTTGAAGTATAATACTTATATTTCATTTCGTAAATTGAAAGTTATTTGGAAAAAAAAAATCATGAAAGATTCTATATTTTCTCCATATTGTTTATTCTGCTTAATTAGCAACACTAAGCAAGTTCTCTTTACTTCAAAAGAACCATCAAGATAAGAATATATAAGTTTTCAGTATCAAACTTATAAATTCAATAGATAATAATGATAATAATAATGAAATGTTTGGGTCATTTAAAAATAATCTTTTGATAAGCGTTATATCAAAAAAGAATCGAATGAACACTGCTGTGCTAAAGTAGTCGTTTGCTGCAAATTCCTATTTTTTTAATATTGTACTGGTGTTTGTGGGAGAGTCTTTTAGGAGCGAAGAAACAACGAGTCAAGTTTGGAACTGAACTGAATTAATTTATTAAAAAATAAAACATGAGTTTTTATAAATTTTACAAAGTTGGATTTCATTGGAAGATTAATTAAAAATCTATATAGTGATTGAACAAGAAACATAACGAACTTAAATTAATTAATTAATTAAACGGCTGTAACGGAAAAGAATTTAAGAATTATTTTATATTCGATATACTTTTTAAGTGTTATCTTTTGGGAACATAATTTTACATCGATTTGATACTTGCAAATCACTGTATCTACAGGGTAAAGGATTCAATTGAAATTTTCTTTTTTAAGTACGTAGTTTAATGATTTTATTTTAAAAAACAAAAGAATTTTTTATTTTTTTAAGAATTTTTGTAACGGATTTTTAACAGAGATATCTACAAATAATTCAACCAATAACTTTAAAAGATGCTAAAAAAATTGATAAAATGGATACTGTTAGTAAATAGAGAAAATCGACAAAAAAAAAATGCTTTTACAAATAACCAAGTAGAAGTTTGTAAGTCTATTTTATTTACTATGATGTTTTTTAACGCTTATGACAAATCTTCGATGAATAGGATTTCAACTGGTTTTCAGTTAGTGATTTTTTGTTTTTTGTTTTTCTGGTGGTCCAACGACGAGATTCAATCTCTTTTTAAAAGTGAAAGCCTGTTTTATGCGAATCCAACTAAGCTTCTTCTGAGCACATCGTTCTCATTGGACGACGACCAATCGAACGCCATTGGGACTTTTTATGGAGTCTTCAACGTCGCTCTTTCATTGGAGCGTTAATTTCTCTGTTATCATTAGATAACAGACCGATGCTGCCTTGATAATAGTTTATTTCTTATGGTTAAAGTTCGTTTTACGATTCAAAATACAGAAGTTTGTTATTTGAAGAATGTTTTTCTAGAGTTTACCATTAAATTAGTGATTGTTTTAAATAAAGTGTAAGTATTTTTTGATGTGGAATTCGGAAAACAAACAGACTCCTTTTAATTCGGTAATATTTAGTTCAAAATTCTATTAATCATTGGGTTCTAATTTCGGTAAGTTTTAACTAACTGAGATTATTATTCCACTTGAACATTTTTTCTTTTTATGTTCAACACGCGAAAATGATTAGACGGATATCCTTAAAATTCGATTGCTTATTTATGATCCGACTTAAAAAACATGATTATGGTTTCTTTTGCTTCAATTTAAAATACGAATTATAATTATTTAGGTCTTGATTCTCAAACCATTCCTCCAAACAAAAGTCCTAATCTTTTTCCGCATCACGCTAAAACGACTGGACCAATTTTCTTGATTCTTTGAAAGATCAGATAACAACCTTACAAAGGTCAAAGAGTACCTTGTTCTTTACTTTCCACCAAAAAAAAAATAAAAATAAATAAAAAACAAACAAAAACAAATAAATTAATGTTTGTTAACACTTTTATTAATGTTACGAAGTTAATGCGCAATTACTGTGCGATCCTCAGATCTATACCGATTTTGATGTGCACGAAACATTATTAATTAAAATAAAGTAATAATGTAGATGTAGAAGTAATGTAATGTAGACTTTTGTTTAATGTAGATCTCTGTTTTTAAACAATATAAAATTATACCTGAATGTTTGAAAGATGAAATGGTTTGTCATTGGTTTTTTAATTTATTACATACGAGCTGTGCCTCGCGGTGTCACCCACGTTAAATTCGGCCCTTCTCGGTAATGTTCGTTTCTCGTCGTGCAGCCAAGCCGCCCCGTCCCTGCCGCACCCGTTGCTTGACGTTTATGTTTACTGCTCCGCTCTTATTGGTCGTAGCATGATGTTATGTAGCCTACAACCTTCCTCAATAAACGGGCTATCTAACGCAAAAAGAATTTTTCAAATCGGACAGGTAGTTTCTGAGATTAGTGCGTTCAAACACACAAACTCTTCAGCTTTATAACAGTAGTCTAGATATTATTATATTTAAATTTCACTGTCAATTGTTTCACAAAGAATTAATTCTATGAACATGGACAGAAGTCCTGTAGCGAACCGGTAAGACTATCAATAATTTAACTTTATGTTATTTGAAACTAGTAATGAATTACAAGCTATTGTTTTCAAAATACGTAAGCTTAGTTTTTTTTTTCTTTTGTCGATCAATAAACCAAGCTTATTTTTAGTGATTCCAGATTCAAAAATGGAGCTATAATCTAATCCATCCTTTCGTTTATGTATTAGGAAAATAATGGAATTATAAATAATTCTAACAAAAAATTTCTCT
Organism: Thereuonema tuberculata; assembly: GCA_023159025.1. Lineage (NCBI taxonomy): Eukaryota > Metazoa > Arthropoda > Chilopoda > Scutigeromorpha > Scutigeridae > Thereuonema > Thereuonema tuberculata. The sequence continues at coordinate 5,637,757 of JAFIDM010005346.1, forward strand.
TACCGTTGTGACTCTCTCGAATTTGTATGATCATGTATTCTATAAATGCATTAAGATAAGGAAACGGACGTCATACGCAATACAAAACATATTTGTTGAATAAAATCTATTTCAATATTCATTAACTCACAGAACGAATTCCTTTTGGGCAGTCAGGATTGTGGATTATATTATTGTAGCCTTGCTTGTAATTTATATTTCTGATTTATATTTCTTTTTAATTATGTTTGTCTTCTATTTGTCTTTTAATACTATAACCATTAATTATTATTTTATACCATTTTAATTAAACCGTACGTTCAAGTTGTGTGAGTATCAGAAAACAATAAATATGAAAGATTATTTGATAATTAAAATAGGAGGAGGTAATACCTCCTCCTATTTTAATTTGGATTTATCTCATTAATAATGAGATAAATCCAAATATTTATGGCAAATAAAATGTTTCAAGTATTCGAATATTATTGCAGAAACTAAACACATCAAAAAAATTTCTGTTGTCAAAGTGATTTGTTTACAAGAGTATAGATGTATTGACTGCTAACACTCTCTTATTAGCAAATCGATTATTGACTTTTAAATTCAGTTTACATTGCCGTGTAATGATTAGGTGGGCGATAATGAGTTTACCAATACAAGAGTTATTGGATATTGAGCAGTGGAGAAATCAATGGACTCACAAAATAACAACTCAAATGCTGCACAGAAAATCCCAAAGTATTATTCTAATAGGCATTCTGCATGTATCCGTACGGAAAGATAAGAAAATGTACCTGTAATCATCTCCTAACATTTCTATTTTGTTGGATGTTTGATAAACTGAAGATTCACGACAATTGAATCCCGAGTTCCATAAATAACCGATGTTTTCCAAACATATTGAATATTTTGCAAATAGCCATTTTATTTGCAGAAATCACATGGAAGAGTCCAGTTTTGAGAGTAGTAGTTAGTCCTTACCTCAATCCTCCAGTTTTTCTAAGATTTCTTCGTCGCTGTTGTCAACTTCTCTTCCAGAGAGCAAAGATTTTCATTTCTCACTTCGTTGTTACAAAAATCCTTGGTTTTCTTGATCTGAAAATAAATTTCTTTTTGAGTTGAAAGTACTTTTGCGGATGTATATTCAAAAGATTGTAACAACAATAATAATAAACAAATAAATCTCAAACTGAATTGGTATTCCAGTGAGATTCCGTACTTCTCAGTTTTCAGTTGTCTGTGTTTATCCAACAAAAGATGAAGTAAAGATTATCTGAACACGGATTTTTGTCGATTTTCTAGGATGACAGCAGGTTTTCTTTTCTCTTTGTTTTCAGAACTGAAAGTATTATAATGGAATGGAATCATTATTATTACAGCCAGTGGAGAACTACTTCGTTATAAAATGTTGATTTCTAAGTACTATAAAATTTATAGCATGAACAATGTTTTCGTCTTTGAATGCGATTGAATTTCCTTATTGTTTTTATACGATTTTAGACATTATTTAGATTTAAAATTTCCTTACATTTTCTTAGAATTCTTAACCCCTTAGATCTAAGTTTTGTTTTCCTGTATAATAACTAGTTTACACATTTAAAATGTTCGTGACAAAATGCGCTACAGGAATTGCTAATAACTTTATATCGACATCAAAATTACAGGGAAATATTTTGAATATCATTTTTTGTGGTTATGGTTTTATTTTGTTGTTTACGAAAATTAAATTGCTATTTCGTAACTACATTTTCCTTAAACGATTTTGCAGCAGGATTTGAAAAACACAAAAGAACAAATTGTCTGCTCAAAGCATTATTATTGAAACGACAAATGCATGATTTTGAGTTTGAAAGGTAGTCAATTTTCTTTCTTCTCTTTTGTTATTCGAAAAAATTCCTAAGCTAAAATATTGGGTTTATTTTTTTACTTAAGTTAGTTTTGTTGGTTGGTTTTCTGTCTGAGTTTGTTTCTGCACTTTTATTGTCTATGATAAATCCGGATTTAAAATATTATTTTAGGAATTACGCTGTTTCTGAACCTAATGACTTGAATTATAAATGGGCAAGTGGGATTATTGCCTTTTTAATCCTCCATAAATACCTATTCTAATTGCTATTCATTTACTCTGCTGTTTGCTATTGATGAATTATGGGTAATTCATTGTCACGCAGCTCCGCCTGCTGTAGGTTTTGGGTTTTTTTTGTCCCTTTGTTTTCCAAAATACAAAAGGAGAAAGGGAAACAAAAAAAAGAAGAAAAAGCTCAAGAAATATTTACTGTTGGAAAGGTTAAGAAAAATTGCTTCGAAGATGAATCATTTTGATACAAAAAAAACAACAGACTTTTTTTTTTTTTTTTTTTTTTTGAGGATTTTTTTTAATAAGTTTGACATGTCACTAAGTTGATTTCTTTTTTTTTTATACTTTAAATACTTGATAAAGAAAGCTATAAATTTAAAATACTCCTTTATCAAATAAAATGTATCCTTCAACGTATTTTATTGAACAAGTTAAAAAAATAAAAAAGGTCTAAGTGCAGTTTTCACTTTTCCATTATTATTTTGTAGTGATTCTATTTGTTATATTAATACTATACTTTTTATTATTATTGTTGTTAATAATAATAATAATAATAATAATAAAAAATTTTACGAACTATTTGAACCGATTGCAGTTGTCTGAAATAACAACATCAGAACTTCAGAAAACAGCGCTGCTTGGAACATCATACATATTGCGCAGATACCTGGTGGATACTGGCTGAAACTTGTATCTACTAAAGGCTCCAGTCAGCGAATTTTTGACTGTGTTTCAAAATGTGTATAATAATAATAATAATAATAAACTAGTAATTTTTCAAAAACTATTTGAAATTACAGGCTTTGTTTATTCATCCCAGTTCTTTATAAACTGAAAACAAAGTGGAAATTATATTTAGAAAAACTTTATTTACATATACATCTTGAAATAGCTTAAAGTTGTAGTTAAAAAATAATTGAATATTATATTTTTAATGTTTAGAAAATAGCTAAAATTGCAATTTTCATATTTTTGTATAGGTGGTTCAAAGTAGGGAATCATTGATCAGAAACTTACAGTGGGGGAAGTCTCGTCTAACAAAAACCCACTTAAGAGATTTGAGGGTTTCTTTTTAATTTCTTTGGAGTTCTTAACTATAAATTCACTGAAGAACTTGCATTGTTGTTTTTCTGCTGGCATTTTGTACCAATATTTACATTTTGTTGTAAATGCGCCGTACTGAAATAAATTCATTTTGTAGAGTAATAACCAAATAATTGAATCGAATGTAGATTATAATGTAAGATACCTTATTACCTATTGTGTAATAGTTGTGCACCTACAGAACTTGACAATCATCATTTAAGAAAACACAGTCGACCACTCCTTTGGCGATCATAAACATGTTAAGCAGATATCTGTGATTCAATCTGTGATTCCTTCCAAAGCACAGCAGCAATAAGTCAAACAGAGAATCCGATTGCACTGGCTGAAATCAAACGTTTACGCTTATTTGCTCTCTGATTTTGACTTTAGATATCGAAAAACCGAATACAATCTGGAGAGGTTTTAAATTATATCTTTATCTATTATCTATCTAAAAAGAAATTTAAAACAAAATAGAAACCCAAACCAATTGGAGTTCAGTTCGTTTCATATTTCTTAAGATATGGAGAAAATAAAAAGCAATTATTGAAGAATGGAAGAATTCCTTTAAAAAAAAAAGACTCTTGAGTATTTTGATATCCAAGAACCTTGAATCATTTATTCAGTATTGATATCCAAGTCTCCATTAAGTTAATTATCTAAACACCAATCCTTTTTCTTGTCTTGCTCATTATTGATTAAAAAGTATTTCAAATACAAGATGCTATATCCATTATCATTACAGCTTAATGTAGTAAGCAGGCTTCGATCTTATCTTTAAAATCTGTGAAAAGATATTTAATTCCTGTTTTTTTTATTTGGCCAGGAAACAAAAGTCGGCATTTGCGTGAAGTTGATCTGTCTTCTTTCAATCTGTCAAATCTTCTGGTTCATAAGTTGTAAAGCTTGGAATGTTGAACGAATTTACAAATTGAAGAATCAACTTATAGTAAAAATATAAAATTATAACTTACGGCAAAATATACATATAAAATTTCTTCCGCGGATTTAATGTAGGCGAGCGCTGGACTATCTCTTGAACCTCTTGTGCTTCCCAAGCTCATTTAAAGATGTCTGCATGATGCTTAACTTACCAGGAATTGCTGGTTTGTATTTGAATTAATTATAAAAGAGATGATAAATTAAAAAGTATTGACAAAAAAGGAAAACATACAATTTTAGAATTTATATTAATAAGGTATACTCATTAGACCAATTTAGTTTATAAATTGAGGGCCGCGATTACATTACTTTATATTTGGTTCTATAGATGCTGTTATATAAATACTATGCTACGAGTACAAATTATAAACTCTGTTGATTTACTGTTTTGTAAATGTTGTTGGCAGTAAACTGTATACTTTCGAGATCCCATAAAGCCGAGAAACCCTGTTCCTGAAGAAAGGTTTTTTTATAAAAAAGCTTAAAGAAATAGTGGTTACACTAGTACAATTGTATCATCATTAGTGTGCTTTTTAATAAAGGTTTTACATTAAAAGTTTAAAAAGTAAAAGAAAAAATATTTATTGCAAATATAAGAAAAAAAATCATCCTTACTGATCATTAATTTGGCTTAAGTGCATTAGTGTCACTTGTAATAAAGTTTTAACATAAAAGTTTACAGTATTACATTTCTAGGAACAGCCTCCGAATTCACTTAACATTAATTAACTTTCCACATTGATCTTTAAAAACCACAGCTCTATTCGTGATTCCATACAATATTTTTAAATTCAAAGTGATTTAACGCTTTGGCTTTTGCGGTGATAATGCCCTAAATCCCTACAGAGGCTAATCCTCCACCCTTAGATCCTCCTATATTGTTTTATTGTCTGTTCTGGGTTTATGTTGTTAGTTGGCTTATTTATGCAATACAAGTACAGTAAATAGATATGTTTACATATAATGTTCGTACAATGTCCAATTCGTTTAACATCCTATTGCGCATACCTGCATTTCGCTTTATGTTACTTCCGCTTTGTATTTTTATATTTGAATACATTCGTTTTACTTTGAATTGTTTATCTTGTTTGTATCGTAGACTGTATTTGATTTGGGCTGTTATTAAGAGACTTGTTTATTTTGATTGTCTGTTTTGAATCGATGCAGAGGTTGTGGATTGAAATGTTATTTTTTGGTCGGATGTAAATCAGACTGGAAAGCAACACCTGTCGGCAACGAAAAGCGAAGTAGTGCCACCAGAAATCAGGAGAAGAGAAATAGATCCAATCCTGGAGCTCGGAGACATTTTTTCTGAGACGATTGAGAATGTGAAATTGCTTTAGGTGCCTTCCCATTCTTTCTTTCTTTTTTCCCTTTCCGTTCCTTCGTTTCTTTTCTTTAGTGTCAGAATTGGAAGATGAGATATACGATCCCCGTCTGACTACATACGAATTGGTCGCATCACAATTTAATCAGGTGCCTCTGAACCCATAAGCACCAAGACAGTTCAAGCCTTTTCTTGTGTTAACATAGAAGTGAATGAATCAGCAGAGATACAGCGAAAGGAAGAAGCTATTCGGAGTGCAGACGCACCTGGAGGCATTGTCTTGGGGCCTTCATTCTTTCAGCTCCTTTGCAAACCTTGCACTAAAATATTTGTCGTAATTGCCAAGGAACTTTATTGCATTTACTGCTAACGCAATTCAGGATTTCTTTTAAAAAATCTCTTTTGAAAGAATCAAGATTTAGAAAAAAATATAAGTGTTCTTTTTCGTATGAATCTGAAGTGAAATAAAATGTTTTTGAAATTCGATGTCACCAAAGGAACTCTTAAATCATTTCTCTTATAATTTCATTTATGTACTTGAAATAATCGAGAATCTACAAATCATAAATTATAGCAATTCGAATTAAAAAAAAAATTTCAACAACGTAAATTTGAGATGGTATCTAATAAGAAATGAGTGAGAATGAACTCATGTCACTCATTACAGTAATTCATGACTCATTTTTTTTTTGTAATACTTATCCAACGATTTGCAGCCGCCAAGATTCACTCTTTTAAGTTATTTTCTGAAATATTTGTAAATTATTTTGAAATTTTTTTTTTTTTTTTTGTACACACGTTTCGGAACTGTCTTTGCATTATTATGACGGAGTTTGTCTTCGTTCAAAACACAATGAAGAATGACTTTTGTGTTGTAAAAGTCTCCGTTTGTTTGCAGTAATATATCCCCTAACAAACTGAAAACAAATTTCAAAATATTTATTGGAAATACACTTTTGAATTTTGCTTTCCAATTAATTTCATATCATTCTATTTTTCTTTATATCTCGAAAAAAAAATGTTTACACCATTTTAAAACGCCCAATATTTATAAAGTAAGTTAAATATGCAAAAGGTTTAACGTGCCCAAAATTAATATGAAAGAATAAAGAAATAACACAGAAATTAAAAATATGAATATATCATAGGAAATGTATTAAGCGGCAGCAGCATTATAGTGTATCAACTTTTGCATTAAATTAAAATGCAGTAATTTTAGTTTGGGAAGAGTAAGCGGAGGCTCAGATAATTGATGGCTTGATAATCAACATAAAGTAAAATTAAAAATGACTATTGTTAACAAGGAATTTTGATGTACACAAATTATTCGCTAAAATTGTTGTGAATGATTGCTAGGAAAGCAATTCTTCTTAAATCATTTTGAATGTTTTTATTCTCCTTTTGTAGATCTCTGCTTCAGTAATCTTCTGTTGGCGGTGTATTGTAGGTTCAATTCTTGTTCTTTTCTAAGAGCCAGCCATCCATTTCGGCTGGGTCTGTGCTGGATGGTTTTTGTCGTTTCTGGAGTAATTACGGAATCTAGAATTGGGAAGGCGAGGGAGAGACCGCACCAATTGTCATCCCATTGATGCGAGACGGAGGGTGGGGGCAAAAAAGAGAAAAAGAGGGGCGCCACCGATTTCACTGACCGTTCACAGACTTCCGTAGTTTAACGAAATTATCTCGAATAGAGATTGGAGGTGAGAAGAAAAAAGGAGAAAGAAGAAAAAAGAGGAGATGGTGCAGATAGGATTGGGCCGAAGACACGCGTTTGCTGACGCGGGCTCTTAAGAGTTTTAGCTCTGGAAGCGACCAGAAGATTCAGACTTGTATTCTTCCATTTTTATCCACACAGAACTTAAGAAATCTATTGGAAGTTAACTAAGCTACTGAAGGTTGCATGAAACTTTTTCTAAATGCTTTCGACATGCTTTGATAATAACATATATTCTTTTTGTCTAGGTTGTGGTAGTTCTCGTTGGATTGTATGTCAGGATGTTTGACCAATGAATTAGCCTTCTTTAAGGAAAGATATTAAGATCAAGTTCATAATCGTAATGTTTGTTTTTTCAATTAGATATCAATTTTAATCTGAAATTTACACAATTCACACTTTTCCTAAGTGTTGTCCGGTAGCCGAGTGGTAAGGGCGTTTGACTGCGGGCTGGTAGGTGGTGGGTTCGATCCCCGGCCGGGGATTTTTCCACGCTCCGTTCTATTCCAAACGGGTCCTGTGGTCTACTCAGCCCTCTGTAATATGAGTACAGGGTTTCTTACCGGGAGTTAAAGGCGGGCGGACATCGGGCTGACCACCTGAACTCAATTTAGTCCTGTTCTCATCAAACGCCGGGAGTCTTCCGCCTCCCGGACCCCAAGGGCCTCCATAGACTATTGTGGGACACTGTAACTTAATCCTTTTCCTAATATTCATAAATTGACATATTATGAATGATACAGAAATCAAAGAAATAACTTATATTCATAGTGATAAGTTATATAATACAGGAGCTGTGTAATATATGCACTTATATAATATTTATATAATAACTTAGTATCTTTGATTGATTGACATTGGATTAATTTTCATTAACGTTAGCTTTCTAATTTGCTGACATTCATTGAAACTTGAGAATTATCCAATCTTAGCTCTAAATCGTAAAGTGTTTCTCCTCGTGCTTTAAAAGAAGAATAAGAATCACTTATTTTTTTAAGTAGATAAAAAACTTAGACAATCTTAATGATTGATCAGTTTGTCTTCAGCAATTTTTAATATCTTCCTTCGTTCTCCTCTGAAATCTTCATGCATTTGTAGAATAAGTTGTGGCACTTAGTTTACAACGGGGCAAAAAAAAAAAAAAAAAAAACCCACCTCGTCCTTATTTAAATCCTCGACTTTCATCTTAAACCTTAAACTTCAATTATTCATGTAAATGGAGCCGTGGTTTTTTTTTTTTTTGACGCTATTTCCTCTCAGACTTGATTTTTTTGTTTGTTTGAATAAAACATTTACATTATGTATAGATAAGTAAACAATCTGTTTTAATTCATAAATAACATCACATCACCCTCAAAACATAAATAAAATATTTAAAATGTGATAATTACGCAAATTTTTAGAAAGAGTAATCCTCTTTCCTTTTTCAAGCTACAAAATAAAATAACAATTAAAATAACAAAACAGGATAATGTTGAACATTAACTTATTTAACAAAATATGTAACCTAACACAATAATAAAAACCACATCATTACTTATACAATTACTAACAATAAAAAGCAAAGTTTAAAAATGGTTAATCCAGTGAAGTTCATCATATTCTCTGTTTGGATATATCATCTAAAGAATTTTTTCCCAGATTTTTATGATTCACAATATTTAATGTTTCCAGAAGAAATTATAAAATACCTTCCAGGTCTAGTGTCCGTTATTGAATATTTGCATTATTTATTCAGCAAGAAAATAGGGACATTTAAATAAACTGATATTATTTTTGCTTTAAGCTAATTCCTGCTTCCTTAAAAACTGTTAGCATTGAAGGGAATTTGATGTTCGATTAGATTCTTTGAAATTATAAAACAAAAGAGAAGTTTTCGTTTTCGGTTGAAGCTAATTCTTCAAATACCCTCAACAAATAACAGACAAATAATAGTTAAATATTTCATTCAAAATTGTGTAAATCTGATAATGGATAAGGAAAAAAAAACGTTAATAATCTTAAGTATTAGTAATTGACAGGAAGTGTTTACGAAGTCATGAGCTAGTACAGCTGTTTCATGTTCTTTGCGGATCATCAGCTAGCATTAATCATCTATAAACAATAAGGTCTCACTGAGATACAGAGGATTAATAGTAGAAATAAATATTATTTATTGGCTTTTATTAATAAATGATTTTTTTCTCTTTCTAACGGCTGTAAACATTCACCACCTTCGATAGGACTGATACTTTGTGGGTTTCTTTTCGTTTTTAGTTTTTACATTTATTTATTTATATTTACATTATTTTGAGAAATTCTTTTTTTTTACATAGGGTTTTCATTTTTGACTTCGATGATTTTAAATGCCACGTGTGTGTAAGCTGCTTTTGATTACATTTGCATAAAGCTAGGTGATGTTGGCCGCGCTGGTGTGGTCGAGCGGTCTCAGGCGTCGGTCTGTCGTGAGATCAATGTGCCAGCGCCCGGGTTCAAATCCCGGTAGCGAGCATGGATGTTTCAAAAATTTCCTTTCCTGTGTTGTAGCCTCTTCTTCACTTTCTCTTCGGTCTGACGTCATTCCTTAATGGCGTCCTGGGGAAGGCCACGGGAAACCACCCCAGTATCTTTCCCTTGTAATTCTAGGGAGTCTGCTAGGGGTTCGCCGTCTTGGGAACACTAGCGCTCCCTGGAGCACGGATGCTTCGGCAACGAAGCTCGCACTTCGGTGCGAACCGACCACACACACACACACAGGTGATGTTGTAACAAAAATCTTTAATTTCACTTCCATTGTTTTGTATTTGTTCTTTGTAAGAAATTAAGTTAATCAAAAATGCGCTTTTTTAGAATGTTGATCGTTAGCTTTATAGGATCCACAGAATTACGGATGAAATATTAGTTCACTGCAATTAATTTGTATTTTCATTTGAACCAATAATCCTATTAACGTGATCCTCAGTAGCAATTAACCATCCACAAAGAATTTCATTTAAATTTTAAAAATACAAACATTAATGTAAATTAATGAAATGCCATTAAATCAAGAATTAGGCAAATACTTATTATATTGGCTTAATTTGAATAAAAATTGTCCAATTATATTGACTTCTGGTCTAATTATTCCATGGTCAATTTGAACAAGTATAGGTTTTCCTATTTTATTATTTAATTAGAAGCTTCAAAATCCTTTTATTAAATTCGATTAAGAATTATTGCAACTGAATTTAATTATAAAAACGAAATCAAATCAAGCTTCATATAAAAAATTAACATTTGATTGCTTCTTGCAAAAGAAATTAAGCTGTAATTAACGTAGAATAAATTAAATTATCATTAATAAAATCGCTGTTAATTAGCTTTATTAGTAATTAAGCTAAAGAAAAAAATACAATTGTGGCTAAATAGAGTTTAATCTCCTTTGAGACCATTCCTTTTTTTTTTAATGAAATTCGATTAGTGTTTTAAGAGCTCGTCTTTAAAATGGCGATACAATGTGTGCGTTGCTCTTTTTTTTGTTCCCCTGAAAAGATGAACATCTTGTCGTGTAGCTTTGTCGTTCTTCCGAGTACATTAGAGCAGCGAATCATTATGATCACAGAATTCTTCTTCTCTTTTCTCTCTCTCCGGATGGTCGTACTTCATTGCTATAGATCTTTTTCTTTCCCTTTTCTTTTCTTTTCTTCGTATTCTTGGCAACTTGTCTGTATTGGATACCATTCTAAGTCTAATCCATTGTGAAGTTGAGTGAAGTCTTCTTCCTTCCTGTCCTTTCCATTCGTTCGTTGGCAATTTACGACTTAAATTCATCAGGATATTCCTTTTCACAATGAAATTCAAATGAATGGCAATGAGCATCGAAGAGAAAGAATTGTTGCTAATCATAACCAACGCGTTTAATGAACACCCAGTGTTATCCCAAATCTAATCCTGTCATTATTTTCATTTCAATTAACGTTCTAAGTAATTAAATTGCGAGTTAGTCACTGCTGATTAGACCAATTGATGGATAATCCTAATGAATGTTAGCAACGGTTTGTAGTGATTGTTAGGCTTAGAAAATAACTCAATGTTTCCTTTTTTATTCATGGGTTCCTAATTATTTCCACGACCATCATTAAATCGGTTTTTGGAGGCAAGGATTATAAATGACCAAATGAAATAGTAGGTTTCCTTAACGTGTTTCATTGAAAATCTTACAAGTTTACTACCTTTGCTTGTTCTGCTAATAGACAGCTTTTCGATGACTACGCTAAATATATAACGCTGGTTCCCTTAACTCAGCTTGTCTTTTTTTTTATTTCCTTTTTTTCTATTGAAATACTGAATATGGAAATTATTGCAAACATATAATCATTCACATATCAGAAGCACTTGAAGGAATGATGGTAATTCTTATTCTTCTCCACTATGAAATGCACAATGACCATTTGTGGGTTGGAAAAATAGCGTATCCTAATTTTGCCTTCGATTTATTCATTTTTTTCCAGGTCTTTGTTGTTTTTGTCTCAATCTTTGACATATTACATAGTTTTCTCTGGCTAAAAAGACTCAGTAATGTCTTTGATTACTACACAGAAACTGTGTATTAAATTTCCGTTAAAAATCTTCCTTTTATACAAATACGGTATCCGAAGTGTAGTACGGATAAATCTGTATATCTTCAGATTACTTTTCTTTTCTTTTATCTTTATTCGTTAATTACTGTCTTGTTTAACTTATCTCATTTCTTTTTTTTATTTCAATTAGGATCCTCAAAAAGAAACATCTTAATTACTTGTTCCGTTTTTAGAATTAGAAAGTACTTTGTATTTCAGTTGCTTTTGGAAACATTATCTTTTTTCAACTGGAAACTCTATTCGAAATAGTTCTTTTTTTTCTCTCTCTTTCACTCTTGTTTTTTTTTTTTTTGTTCTTGTCTCTATCATCTTCTATTTTCCGTATCCTCCTCCTCCTCTTTTATCACCTGTTTCCTTTGGTAATTCTGCTTTTCCTCTTTTATCACCTTTCCGTACTTTCTACCTAAGTCACCGTGATATCTTTCTCTTTGCAATCTCTACGACACCTGAAAAGGAATATTTCATTTTCTTCCCTTCCTCCTTATATTCGTCCGCCTCCGCTTTAATTTTATTTCATCATCACCGGACGCCAGTTTATCTAAGCCCAGATGTGTTCTAAACTGATTACAAATATTCTAATTTGATTCCTCTCGGCTTCCTCCTTCATATCCTGAATCCTTGAAGACAGTAAAGATGAATATCCTAAAGAAACAGCAACATGTTCTTTTTAAGCGTTTGTTACTATGTAGGCGTTGAACAGAAATGATATTAAAAGCAGCATCATCATAGTTGAAAATATGCAGCTAATTAATACATGTAATTATATATAGAAAAGTAATTCTTAAATAAGGTTGTCTAATATATTTCTAGTCGGAACATGGATGAACACATCATTGATGGTCGCTTGAAAACAAACCTCTAGAATCAAGTTGGATGCTCACAATAAGGAGGTTATGCTCGAGACCAGAGCGATGAACACATCGCTGGAATCTGAAAACAAGAAAGTTCGTTTTCACATCGCGGAATACATTGCCAAAGCTCTGTGGTTGGTTCGCGGAAGCTCATTCACACCCTCCTGGTATATCATGGAATTTTGAATGGCGGACATGGGATATTGGAACATGCAACAAATAAAAAAAAGATCAGTGACATACGTCAACCAAGGGAAAAGAAAACCGTCACTATTTTTATGCCGATCATTTCTTCTTTCTTTTCTTTCCTTTCTATCTATTTTTTTTTTTTCAAAAATTTCAGCTGAAAGTTGCAACTCCTCTGAAACTCTTCTCCACACTCACGTGCTTTCCATCTCCCTTTTGAAACTTTCTCCATCAGTAATACGTCGCATTGAAAACCCGCCCTTCCTTGATGAGTTCATCGATGTGCTACTCGATCTGTTACACTTCTGCTTTCTGCTTTATTAGAAGACTTAACCTTATCATCAGTCTGCCACTACCTCCCCCACAGAATGGTCTTCTGTAATATTTCACTAGTGATTAACATAAAAGGTCCATTTACTAATAAAAAAAGGGTGATTACTGAATTGAATTAGGATCGATTGGATAAATACACTATTTTCAACATTCTACTAACAATATTCGGTTAATTTTTATTGATAGAATGCATTAAGTTACTCTTTCCTATGAGTTGTTAATTCCTGCGAGAATAATGGTGACAGCCAAACAGAATTTCCAAATTCCCACGGTACGTGCAATTTCTGATTGTCTATTACATTGGTAATTTCCCATAGCTGTCCTTCGCTGCTGTAATTTTCCAATTATCAGATTGTTGATATCATAAATAAAGTATTTATGTGTTTCTGTAGCAACTAATATTATGATAGCTCTCCAAGTGTCACTTCTGCAACAAGTGAGCTGTTAATTTTTTTCAAACTATAAACTTACAAAATTATGAATGCGCGTACTTTAGCCACACTACTTATAATCAATCACCTTTAAAATTTCAGTAAAACATCTTCCATTTATTAATTAATTATAACAGTGATCAAAATAGATTGCGAACACTTAGACTTCAAAGCCCAAAAATTTAGAAACAAAAATTATTAACTCCATCAAAAGTCCTACTTTGCAAATAGTTCAAAAAACGTAATACAAATTTAGGCCTATAGATATTAGTATAGTAGAACCTCATTATAACGGACTAATAGGGGCTGAAGGTTGTCCGTTTTAATGAAAGTCCGGTTTATAACAAATAATTCTTATAGCGGTGTAATGCAGCAGGGTGTACATCAATGAAAGTACAATAGTTAGCTATAAAAAGTTTTTATTATATAAAAAATAAAAAACAGCCTTCAGCATAGTAGGCTGAATTGAAAAAGATGTGTACTGCATTAATTTTTAGAACAACAAGGTCCTGGTTCATGTTGATTGCTTACATTCCTTGGTTTGAAAAAAATAATTTATTTTCTGCTGGGTTTGTTTGCTTCTTATTTCTTCAGTTAATAACTGACGGAAGTGCCGTAAGTGTTCATAATATGCAAACACATTTTCATTTGCCGATTGTTCAACATATTGAATAACAAAATTTAAATGGTCTTTCACTTCGCTCACCTTAATTGTAGGCTGGTAATTTTTTTTAAAACTGTCCGTTGTAAGCGACGTCCGTTATAATGAGGTTCTACTGTACATGAATTGATGTTATTGAATGGGATACATCTGAAAAAGAAACATCTAGAAAATACATTTAAAAAATATTAAAAAAAAAATTGCTAAAACCTCGAAATGCTGCTGGGATTTTTAAAGAATTAAATTGGAATTACTACGTTTTAGATTAATCTTTTGTAATGATCCGTTTATCATGGAATGAATCTTGGAAGTTTTCGCTTATTTTGAGACCAATATTTTTAATTAAGTTTTAATAAATCAAAAGTTGAGTGTATATTTCGATTATTCATCATTTTATTAAAATAATTAATGAAATAATGAATATTTTGCAACAAAATTGATTTATTTTTAACTTTTCGAAGACTTCGGTTTATTGTTAGTTTAAAGGCGGATCAGAAAACCAGTCAATATTTGGAATGTGTTTTATTTCAGCTTAAGTCTTTTTGCCTTTGGGTAATTGGCATATTAGAGAATTGATAGTTCACTAAAAGGACAGTTTTCTAGAAATTCAATGGCTTTCCTAGAATTCTCTAAGATTACTAATCATTAAATAAAGAGACGAACAAACAGTTTAGAGTAAGGTGTGTCTTAGCGTTGGCAACGATGACAAGACAATCGAAATTAACAGATTTTCTAGAGTGTGGATAATTAAACAACATTAGAATGTCTGTGCTAAACAGTTATTACGAATGTCCAGTTGGCCTTCATTAGTGCATTTCAGAACATTAATTTAAAAGGCCAGGTTTAATTAATGTTTTGGAGAAAGTGTAGCAGCGTCCACAATTTACTCGTGACATGCGAAACGCCCGTTGCACGTCCCTCCGTTGCAAAGCTGCTTCGCACAATATTCCATAAAGTTTTCATAATCATATTCACGGAAATAGAAGCACCGACTGGCTTTGTCAAAAATTGCCACCCGGCCTCTAATGCGTCACACATATAATATTCACGGTATTAGAGCATCGATTGAAGCGGATTTCTGGTCGCATTGACCCTGGTGATTCATTGGCAAGTTTTGATGTAAGGGACTCCATGTGAAGAGGAGCTAATTATTTCAAAATGTCAAAACAGTTCATAAACTGACAAACTCATAAAATGTAAAATTGGATTTATTGGAAAGAAAAGAGAAGTGCGCCAAGGGTCAATTCTGAGGGCAACTCTTGAGCTTCAGGCGTTATTATTAAAACTTTTTGAAAAAAATGTGAATTTGCTGTGTTGTTTTAGTGAATTCTTTCTTTATATAACAGTTTTCTTTATTAAACTGAAATGTCTTTCTCATCAATAACCTTTCTCCTTAAAAATTTTCGAGGTGGATTGAAGTAGAAACATTAAACTAGTTTGCGATGATTTTGTAGTAATATTTTAATGATTTTAAGGTAACTGTAACAAGTTCAATAATCACGCTCAAAATTCCTATCACAAACCCATTTTATGTTATTTAAGTTTTCTATATTTATGTAAAACATAGAAAGAAGGGAAGAAGAAGAAGAAGTTTCACATCCAAAAAACAATGATTACATTGATTTTAATGATTTTGCAAAACTGTTAAAATGAATAATTTTTGTGCTTGATCTATTTGGTAAAGTTCTAAAAAAGAAATCTACTTGAATAAAACTTATGAATATTGTTATTGCTCTTTGCCAAAAAAATCCATCTTTCGTATTTGATTTAATTCGTATTTGATTTAGAAAAAATACATAAGATCAATTGAATTGATTCAGACAATGATCACGACCTTTAAATTCGAAGACTTATGTTATAAAGTCATGTCTTTAAGTATTTCCTAGCCAAAGATATTAATTTAAATGTAAGTTTATTTGATTGTTTTATTCTTCTTTAATTTCAGACATTGATATCTTGTGAGAGGTTTCCCAAAAAAACAAGGCAACAATAGATTACATTCATATACACATATGTATCATCCTACATCACTTATTTTCATTCCACTGTAGAAGGGTTTTTTTTTTTTCAGTCGAATCCAATAGACTCTGAATTTCATCCACTCATTTACCTTAGAGACATTTTTTTAAACTCTTCTCATTCTTCGAAATCCAGTTTGGAATTGCTGTTGTCAGTGATCATTTCATATTCCAACATGTCCTGCCCATTCAATTTTACTTTCTTTATAATTAGTAGAATGTCAGCCACTCAGGTCTTCTTTTTTACCCAAATCTTCCATTGGGAACTCGCCTCTAAACTCCTAATATGCATCTTTCCACGTTTCTTTGTGCTATGATTACACGTTTTAGACTCTAAGTTTATTATTACAATGAAAATAAATAAGTACAAAAAAATGAACATTAAATTTGATGATTACGATGATAACATTGATGTCTTATTACGAATTTAAGTCATAATTCTTGTAGGAATGACTATTTCTGAATGTATTCAGAAGAATTATAACTTCGAATTGATACAACTGAGCGAATTTTGATGTCTTTTTATAATTTTTTGTTATTTTTTTGTTAAATTAGTTGGAACAGCAGACGAGAACTTCAAACTTCACAATATAGTTATGAGGAATGTATTCAGCCAGAACTATATTAAATATACATTGAGAACATTTAATACAGTCACCCATCAAAATTAACCTGTGACATTCACCTCGCAAAGTGTACATTTTATCCGATTTCCCTACAGAGCCAGTAAATGTACATTCCATCTGCACTCGTATGATTTTATAAGGTTGAAAAGTTATTGGCTCTACGCAGTTAATGCGCTTCAGCTTTGCTTCGAGCTATCATTTGAAATATTCATTCGGATGAATAAAATATATCCATTTGAAAAATCAGTTATGCTAAAAATCAGTCTAAACTATTAATAGTTAGACGATAAAGTCTCTCGCTGTTATGTCGTGCAGCTGTTTTCAGGGAGAAAAATTTACAGACTTTTAAAAAGATGATTAGATCAAACAGAGTCATTTATCAAAAACTTCCTGCCTCAACTTCATCTACTGTTGTGTCGCCATGTGGTATACTTTGTAAACGGTGACCATGAAAAGGACGGGTCCATTAATAATGGTTTTACTTTTTAATATGGAAAAGCTATCTTAACAGCAAAAGTACATGAATCAAGTGAAAACATATGCGCATTTGACAACCTCAAGTTTATGAATAGAATCTAATACAGCTGTTTCGTCTTTATGAAGACTCATCAGCCAGATATACTGAGTTGAAAAGGCGCAGAAAATTGTGGATTTCCCTCTCATTCCCGACAGTGGGAGCCCAAAACAAAGTTAAGACAATTACTGCAAACTTTGAAATTGAAAAACTTGGCCAGTTACTGCTTCCTACAAAATAAATAAATAAATAAACCTTAAAAAAAGACACTCCTTCATGAAGTCAACATAGAACCGAAAGTCAATTGATAAAAACAAATAAAGCAAAATATTTCCATTTAAAAACCATTTCTTGGAATTAAGCAAACGTTCCAAAAACGTTTCAACCAATCAAAAAACGAGTGCTGTATCGGTTTTACGAAGTTATTGATTCATGGAAGGGGTTACACAAGATCTTATTTTTTTTATATATCTTTACTCTGTGTAATGATAGACATGTGTCGGGATCTTAATAGGCGTTTTTTAGATCAATATTCTGCTCAGTGAAATCATTACAAAGATCCTGAACTGCCTTCAGAATAGCTCCCTACTTTTCCTATAAGATTTTTAATGGCTGCTAAGTTGAAAGGCAACTGCACTTGGTGGTAATGAGAGGCTAATGAAGAGAGAGCAGCAGCTACGCCCCTATTATATACCTAAAACAAGAGCAGCAACAAAAGAGTTGGGGAATTTAACAAAAGGCCTTCATTAGCAGCAAAGAAACAGTCAAGAATTACCACCACTTAATGATCCACAACGAATCTCTTCTGTGCCAATAAAAATTCTCAAACTTTTCGAAAATAATGTGTCCAACCCAAATTGAAAAGAGCTAAATATAATTTTTTATTTTTATTTATTTATTTATTTATTTATATTTTAAAAAGCTTAAAATTTAGTAAGCTTAGTGAAACATCTAATTAAAGTAATTCTTTTTAGTTTTAACAAAAAATTAAGAAACGATAAGAGATAAAAATTAAAGAATAATTTTAATTGAAATTATTATGAAAGTGGTGGTAATGATGAAATATTTAAAGAATGCAACAGCTTAAAAATTATAAATTAAAATAAAAAGATTCTATTTGTTTAATAACTTCATCAAGCTTCGAAGTTCCAAATGGTAAATTTTCATTGTTATTATTATTATTTTTGATTATTTTTTGTTTTTGTTTTTATTGCCTGATGAGAAGGTTCGAATACCGGAGCCTTGAAACGTCGGCTTGCTGTAATTTTAGTTTTTAATAAATTATACTTTTGAAGGTGCATTATGGTCTCTTAAGTTTAATCATTATTATTTTTTTTGCTCAAATTAAGTTGATAGATAATATTTCGATGAATTTCAGTTAATCATATTGTGATGTGAATTAATAAGAAGGAAATTATAAAGAATTGCATATTAATAAAGTTATTACATGTTCTCAGTCAGAAATTTTCTGACAATATTGAATGTATCTATGATCACTGATTTTGTATTGAGCTACAAATGTCGAAAGGGATGCATAATGTTTTGTTAAAGTAATTTTTTTATATTAGTACAGTAAAACCTCGATATAGCGCTGTCCCGCTTATCACGCTTTTAGGTCACGGTCCCTTGCTGAGCGCAATAACGGAGTTTTACTGTATTTTTGTTGAATTGTGAATTTTTATAGTCTCTGTATCTATTGAATTTCGTTAGCAATATACTTGTATTTTTGAATTTTTTTTTCTCACGTTTTTTCTTCTGAATATTAGAATTGATGGATATGAATATTTTCTTGTTATTATTATGGACTTATATTTAACTCGCAATGTATCGAACTGTGGCATTAAGAGTTGCTACAAATAAACTACTTTCCAAATTAGCTCTTAATAATTGAAGCAATATTATAAAATTGACAACTGATAATATTGTACCTGGAAGTATTAATATTAACGTAATTAATACTGAAATCGAGGTATTAAATTGAACGAATGAGAAAAATAAACCTCTAAGAAAAATCTTTAACCAAGAGGAGAAAATTTGAAATTTTATTAACTTCTTGTCAAAATTAAATAAGCAGTAGATGTTTATCTCTTGTCCTCACAAGGAATACCGCAACGTAGGCTTAAGTAAACACACACGTGAGATGGAAGATGAAAGAATACCGACATACGTAAAAATACGAAATTCAGGCTTAACGGTTAACGAAATAGATAAAAACCATAATATGAAACCCTTTGAAGAAATTATTCAAAAATTGGAATTTTGTTAAAGTTCAGCACTCGTAGTTTTCAAATTTTATTAAATCGAAATGCGGATTAGTAAAATCGTTTTAATGTGGAATTTCAAAATGACAAATGAGTGATTTTTGATTCCTATTGATGATTGATTTTGAAATCCTGAAATTACAGATTATCTGAAATTACGGATATCTAGAATTACAGATCATCTAAAATTACAGATTATCTACAATTACAGATCATCCAAAATTACAGATTATCTACAGTTACAGATATTACTCGTGTATTATCCGGAAGTATTCTTGTTATTACAGATAATTAGTTAAAAAAATAACACTCCATTGATATTTTTAATGAAACAATTTCCTTCCATGAATGCCGCCATTGTGATCACATTCCCAAGATGCTTTGCACACTGACATTCTGAGGAGAACGACTGAGATACGTCCTTTCACATCCTTTATGATCTCGGTTTCATGAAGACTCTATGCCACTATTTTTGAAGTGATTTTCTATGATAATTGTTATATCAAAAACATTGTCTAAAGGAATGTACTTTATCCAATTCAGCAACAGTTTTCTTTAAAGTGATTATTAGAAATGGAGGTAACAAATAGTCTTCCTGTAACGTAGTTTCTTTGTTTTAGTTTTTTCTGTTTCTTTTTTAAGATAGTTGCATAATTTAACACCAGAATATGTGTTTCGAAATGAAAACGAAACGTTGTAAGGAACAGTTGTGGCAAGGGATTGACCGCAAAGCAGAGTTTAATTATGCTGTAATAAAGCGCGAAATTAAGAAACTATAAAAAAAATATAGCAAGGAAAAAAAAAAGAATGAAGTGCATATTACTCTTGAGATGAAGTATAGGAAACCCTGTGATAATGACATCCTTCTCTCTCGAACAAAGTCAAAAAGAAAAATCCTAAAAAAATACACTCTACGGTGAGGGGTGGCTGGGTGGAAAGGATAGAGGTTGTCGTGCGGCGGAAAGTCTAATTAATCAGTGTTGTCGATCCTGTAAACACGGTGGGCTGTCGTACGGGTGCCATAAATATTCATCGTAAGGCTGCGTCTATTAAGTGAACGCCGGAGTCGATTGTGGTCACACGTGCTCGCGACTTGTACACCTCGCCAAATGTCACCCCTAATTAAGCTTAGAATGAGACTTTGATGGATGACCGCTTTCAGAGGTATCCACTTTGCAGTCTCTATCTCTCACAATGCCTTTTTTTCTTCTAATCTTAATTCGAATTTGCAAATCCTTCCTCCTTTCCTACTTGAGGAAGATGGAGTTCGCTGCAAAAAACGTCAAGGGAAGATTCTACTTTGCCGCCTCCTGTTTCTATGCTTTGAAATTGGCAGGAAATTTATCAGATATTCTTCTGAATTCAATGTTTATTCATAAAGACCTCTGCGAGGGTTTTTAGGGTTTATTAAATTTTTAAAACATTTTTCAATGTATATTGGAGAAACAAAGCATTTCAATAAAACAAGTTTTCCAATGTACTTTTAAATCGTAAAAAAAAAATGATAAAAAAGATCCCGCTTCTGAAGATAACAGTTAACTAAAACATTAGTGTAGATTGAGATTAATAAAAAGGATCTACATTGATTTTATTACATTTGCATGTACAGATCAGTATAATAAAATATAGAATAGAGTTAGAGACTATAAATTGTCTATGTACATTGGATCTCTATCATGTGATTCATCAATTCTTTATCTTAGGAATCTGAACTAGATTTTTATAGTCTTAGACGTATCGAGAATTTTGGAATGAGAGGGCTATGATGGTCGTAGTCGTTCAACTAAAAAAATAAATAAAACAAAAGCAAAACAACATCGTATTCTTAACTGAGAGGTAATAGACATCCAATGAACTTTCAAGCCAAACAAAAAATTGGTTTTAAACCCTAATTTTTGCCGTTTTCGGATGCAAAAGGGATTCTAACACCTAACAAACTTTTCCCCTCGGTATCACCAATGACTACTGCTTTGAAATCCAGCTTATATTTTACTGATAATAAACACAACATTATAAGAATAAGCGTAGCGTCGTTATCCCGAGAGATTTATCATTAATACTCTTTTTGTTAAATAGTTATCCTATTACTTATTGTCGTACGTTTTACGGAAGTTGATAACTTTTTATTGTTTAGAAGCAAGAGATAATGTAATACTTAAACGCCATAAGATTGTTTTTATAATAACATTTAATATTGCTTTAGTTACTTTTCAGTAACATTATTTTGTTTGAATAACATTTACAACTATAACTTTTATGATCCGTTTTACTGCACTAGACGGATACTGTCGCTTCTTATATAACGAAAAAGAACGCTTTATTTATTCAGCAAATTAATATCGAGATCGGAGAATGTACGACTTCCCAACCCGTTCTGGTCTTCTCCACTTAACTCAGGTGTATGCAGGGTTGCCGCCAAACACTTCATGGTTATTTCTCCCCCCCCCAAAAAAAAAAATATACTTTTAACATTGTCTACATTGTAGAACCTAGTCACATGCGAAATTTCAAGTGTATAGGGGAGTATGCTAAACATTTTGAACAGACACACCCACACACACACACCACATCCACAAATTTCCCTTTTACATTATAGATTAATAGTATTTCATGTTTAAACAAACACTTCTAATAGAGGGTGATTACAAATGTTTTGACGATTTCAAAAATTTCCTGTAAAAGCGCTACTGCAGTTATAATGCGACAAATGGTACAGTTGGGTAGAGCACATGTTCAAGTTTCTTTTGTATATCTCAGAACTGTGAACTATGACCTATATTAATCACACGGCAACTCGAAACCCGGAGAACGCAGTCCTGGCTAACGCAACAGCAGTGGGTCATTGGCAATTGCGTCCTGTAACAAACGATTGTATCTGCCGCTCGCCAGATGGTGTTGTTGACAACTGGGCGCTCACAGGTGAGGAAAACGCATACTGTGTTTTAGAATATCACGCAACCAGGTCGTTTAAATTGATCGTACCATTTACGAATGGAATTCTTGGCAGATGGCTCATTCTGCAATGTGGTGCGAAAACAATGCTGCATCACCGTCACCGACCTGGTTGCGTGATATTTTTAAAACACAGTATGTATTTTCCTCACCTGTGAACGCCCAGTTGTGGTTTCCTCAACCACCTGGCGAACGGCAGAGGCAATCGTTTGTTATACGACGCAACAGCCAATGACCCACTGCTGCTGCGTTAGCCAGGACTACGTACTTCGAGTTTCCAATTGCCGTGTGATTAACGTAGGTCATAGTTCACAGTTCTGAGGATTGCAAAAAAAAAACTTGAACATTTGCTCTATCCAACTGTATCATTCGTCGCATCATAACTGCATTAGTGTAATCACCCTGTATTTTGATATCATTTAAAGTTTTAATTCAGAAAGAAATCCAACTAAGAATTATAATGTAAAACGAGGAATTGAAGAATAAAGGATAGAATGTTTCTTTATAATTTACGAGATAAAGAAAAACAATAACAAAAAAATGCTCAATTGCTTAAATTTTCCGTTAGGAAAAAAAAATGAAGGAAATTAATTTTCATAGAAATTCAAATATACGAGTACAATTGTGCAAGAAAGTAATATGCTTCTATGCCACTGGGGAGTGTCATGTATATCTACATAATATTCGTAGATTTAACATGAGTGTGATCTCCTTGAAGATAGCTAATTGCAGGTGCTGCTACCGGCATGAATCTCCTGCACTTTCGTAAGTAACCTGTCTAGAAGCCCAACCCAATCTCCTTTCTCTGCTGTTGACCTGTGATCTCGTGAATTCTTTTCTGTCTTTATTATATTTGACGTATTTAAAGCAGGAAAGATAATTGTCGGTTTCCTGGTGTGAACTGTTATATGTTGTTTTTTTTAAAAGATCATTTGTCTTTACATTAATGATGAAACGTATTCTAAACATCTCACTGGATGACAAAATAGGACTAACTTGAATTTTATTTCTATCTTTTTAAGTACGGTATTTATCATCGATTAAATGTATTTGTTTCTGGTCTTAATCTAAATATTTCCTGATTGTTAATTTTAATTGAGCTCTGTTTAATTGTGACTTAAGAGAAACGGAGAATAACCCACAATTTAAGTTTACCATCGAGATAAGAATTTCCATCTCTTGTTTTCTGGCACACATTAAAGTATTTTGATGAATGTTATTCTTTTTTCTTATTTGCCAAAAACGAATATGTTTCACATGTATTGCTGAGTAAGCCTTTGTTCTGCCAAAAGATTTATCCGCCAAATTAGAAAAAAATCTAAAATGAACTAGCCTACAAATGTTTGTTTTTCTGAGACATTGTCGTGTAGGCCTACATATGTAATTGTTTATCCTGTATTTTCATTGAATGTTAAAAACCCTTGTCCATTTTTTTTTCTTAAAAACTTTAAATTAATGTCTGAATATAATATGTATATCAGTACATTTTCTAAACCTAATATATACTATATACTATATTAAACTATATCCTTCCTTCCTTTATCGAATTTGGCCGACTAAGGACCACGGAACTAGTTCAACCTGACAACGTCAGGCGAAGCTAGTGAAAGTCATGATTCACATCCCGTTCAGGATAACCCTGAGATAGTAAGTCCCAGGGAGAAACGGACGAAACACAGAAGAAAAAAAGAAACAGCCATGCCAACACTGGGATTTGAACCCAGGTTCCGACACAACGACCACACGGCAGACCGCCGTCTAGACCGCTCGGCCATGCCGGAATGGCATTATACTATATACTGTTTTGTAATATTATTTCACTAATGGTGGACTTCCCTGCGGCGTTCATTTGTTAGACAGAAAAGCACATCACTTAGTTTCTCTTCAATATTTTCATAATTAGTAATTAGAATGTTTTAAAAGGGTTAGATATTCATTTTGTTTTAATGATGTTCTGCCAAATTTGATCAAAACTGTTGTTTCCGTTTTCGAGATTTGGGAAATATTTCAATGAGAATACTGCGAAGAAATGACAAATATTTCCAACTAGATGATGATTTTTCAAAGGCAGTTTAGTGTCGTTCTTCTTCAGGTAGGTTTACCTAGCTGAGAAAAAGCAGTAATGACGCAAAAGGTTGTGAATCTCACTCTCGCTCCCGCCATTGGGACTCCAGTAAACGAACCACAACAGATAACTTACTGTAATTAGTCCACATTCAAAAGCAGGACCAGTTAGCTGCCAGACATCAAAGACATTCAAATAAAAGAGAAAGAGGTCAATGGGACTATATTAAATTAAGATGCAATGCTGAACTATGGAATTGGAAAAAAATGCAAAACAACAAATTTCTCGGATTAATACATTCATCTGTTGGTAGGGAAAAATCTCTTTCGTATATCAATTACATAGGAATAAAATTGAATTCTGAACAACATTTACTTCTCATCCTGTTTGTTGTTCCTTTTTTTTTTGTCGTCAATAGATCTAAATTGATTGTCTTGTATTTCTTCCGGTCGTCGAATTGAAAAGACCCAATCATTTGCATTCTTTTCCTGTTTTTCTTTGTTGTCTCTTTGAATATGTCACTGCGGGAACGGCATATGAGACAACTGTTTACAAACGTTTTCATTGCTATGAAGTTTTCATTGATTATCGTACAGGAAACGCCAACGAAATCAATTCGGTGACTTTAAGCAATTCGTCCGGAAAGATATTTACAATTGTCTAATTTCTTTTAAGCAATTAAGTCTTATTTTGATTAAACATTCGCCGCTAGAATTAAATTTGAATTAGAAAAAGAACAGCAGCTAAGTCTCGCAGCTCTGAAGTGTTTAGTTTTCAGGTATTAAGGCCAATCCCAGGAATCATTTGTTAAGCCTATTTGCATTTACATTTTATCGTATTCCACTTAAATTATTGATACAGCTAATCTCCTAATTCTCTTGTTGTCTCTCTCCAAATGTATTTCCTTTGGACAAAACTAGTTGTTCCTATAATCTTCAATTGTTACTTACCTAATCTTTAATATCTAACTTTCAATTCTTCTTCCATTTACTGTTGAACTCTGCCAATATTCCGTAACGAAAATGGGGACCTGATTACAGAGTCAGGAAAGCATGTTTTTGTCTTACTTTTCTAACGGCCAAAATAGATGATAATTGGAATCTCAAAAGCCCTGAATATGCCGAAATCTTTCATAGAGCTGTTGGAACATTTCACCTATTAGTGTCATGAAGAATTAATCTGAACTGAAACGCATTTCTTGGATAAGCCGAGGTTTCCTTCCCAAAGCATTTTAAGGTTACCGGCAAAATGTGCTTCTTGCAGTCAGTCTTCAATTTTAGATACAAAATTCGGATGATTGAAAAATGGCGATGCGTAGCGACAAAGTTATTGTTCATTGTTTGGTTTCTGAATTCTTATAAAATGGAAGCAAGATATCTTAATATATATTACCGTACTAATTCCAATTGAATATCACAAAGGCATGTCGGCATCAATTTTGCAATTGAAGGCAATTAAACTAGACAGCGATTTAAATATAATACTTAGAAGTTTCATTACAAGAGTAATCTCTATACAAATTTTAGAAGTTCTGAAGCTAAATTAAGTATTAAACACTTGTTAATTAATTATGCAAACAGAACTAATATATTTCATTTAGTTTCATTGTGGAACCGCATAACTTTAATAAAATCTCCTTGCATTAAAATAATAATTTATCTTAATATCTTAATATTCAGCAGGAATCAGAATCCTTTCCAAAGATAACAGACCTATCTATTCGAAATAATCTCCATCCAAAGTCATAATAATTAAACGTTTGATTAAAATGGATATTTAGTTAATCATTTTCTCTCTTTTGTTTGAGTTTTCATTTAGTTAACTACAAAACCTAATGAATGTATATTACCTTAATTATAAAGTAACCTCATTAAGTATTTAAATGAAAAGACATCCATTTATGGTAATGAACTAAAGTTGGATGTTGGATTCTGAAGGTAATTTGAGATCTAGCATTTTAAATTGTCATTGTGAAAAATAAGGTATAAGAGAACACTGAAATCAATGTTTAACTTATTTTGTTTTGAGTTTCAAATTGCCTGTTGCTTCATTCATTGTATTTTCGTGCAAGATAGCGCTTCTTCTGATTGCGAAAAGAGCCCGTAAGTATTTGCCGCAAAGTGGCTTTGGTGGTAGAACGAGTATAGAGTCTTCGGACCTCAGACCTTTGGAGAATTAATAAATTCTGAACAACATGTGGCATAGAGAAATGGAAACTTCAACTTTAATCCGCTACTTGAATCAACTGCATGAAAATACGGAAATTTAATGTTGAATTTACTGTCCAAAGCTTTGATACTCTTTCAGTCGATTTAATGTTTAAAATTAAAAGGCTATCTTTTGAATATTCTGTCTAACTGAACATTTATTTTTTATACCAGATATTTAACAGAATATCTGTAGTTGAAATCGGTCTTGTTAATGCAAAGACTTGAAAAATCTGGTTACTGTAACGGACCCAACTACAGTTCTCACGATATCGGTATTAGTTGGACTCGTATTTTTAAGTCTGAAAATCTTAGATATTGGGATGAACATAACACTTAGAAATATTCAATAAAAAACTTTTATTGTAACTTAAAATATAAATTCCTAAAGATTCAAATTCTATCTAATATAAAATGGCCGTAGAGCATAAAACTTAAAAATGGTTATAGAGCTCTGGAAGAAGTTCGCCATCAAATTCCGAGTCCTAGTCATCGTAGTACATTCTTATCACTCTATAATTCTTCAGTTAAAATCAAACTATCAATGAGTATAATAAATTATTATTATTTAAATTTATTAAAAATATATAAAAATCACAGAATCCTTTCAAAATACACAATTTCTTCTGCTGTTCTTCGTATAACTGAATGCCACTTTGTAATTCTTTAATGACCAGATTTATTTTTATCAGAATTTGTGTGTTTTAAACACTTATGTTTAATTCAAGTGTAATTATTAACTGAGAAAAAAATCTATATTTTGACAGACAGCTTGTATTTGACAAAAATTATTTCAATCAGTTTCTCCTTTAATAACCCAATTAAAACTCTGTGATTATTTCGAAAAATAATGATATTGGCAATGTCTATCGCTAACTATTATTAACAGTAGTATTAGTTCCTTAATGACCATCTCTAATCGGTAACGACTGTTCAGATTACCTTAATCCGGTTATCATTCGGAGTTTGCCTGCAGCGCACTGTGTTGACATCCATCGAATCCGGATATAATGTCCGCATTATGCTAGCGACGTTGGTCCATAAAAGACGAGAATAGCATTCATTTTTAAAATAAAAAAAAGAGAGAGAAAAGAACTGGAAAGTCCACTGAAAAGCGAGGTTTTTGGACATCTGTGAATGGCCTTGGAGATTGCAAAATAGCCTTTATTTGGCTTGTGCTGGCGATGGAACTTTTGTGGAGGCAATCCAAAGTCAACAGCAGACGCTATTTCAATCACTCCATCCGCCGTAAATGGTCCGTCTTTCAGCCGTGACTTTTGCTGTCTTCTTTTCTGGGACGAGGCTATATTCTTCGTCAGTAAATCATTCTTCATTCACATCTGTCTATTCGTTTCCAGTGTCGTTGTTTCATTCACAAAATCGTTCTCTCTTTGCAGTGGAAACACTTCCGAACGACTGCAATTATCAGAGCAGAGGATTATCCTTTATTACCTTCCCCTGAAACATGTATAGATCCCGTATGTTAGGTCCATAAAGATTCCGTTAAATCTGTCGGAGCCTCTGCTGTATTTTAAAACTGTATTGCATATCTTTAAAACAAAATGTAGTGCGAATAATAATGATTCTTCAATTACATGCTGATAGATGTA
Source organism: Thereuonema tuberculata (assembly GCA_023159025.1). Classification (NCBI taxonomy): domain Eukaryota; kingdom Metazoa; phylum Arthropoda; class Chilopoda; order Scutigeromorpha; family Scutigeridae; genus Thereuonema; species Thereuonema tuberculata. The sequence goes on from JAFIDM010005346.1 coordinate 5,666,195, forward strand.
CTTATATAATTGGTAATTCCATTGGACACCCAATGTCTTCTTGTGTTTTCTCGCTCAACGTAAGGAAGCTGTTAGTATAATGTTGGTTATAAATTTCATCTGTAGTACAGGTGAAAACCATTCACAGGAAAAAAAAACAATCTTACTTTGGTATAAAAATATTGCATTTTAGGTTGAACATCACTTTGTATATATCGAAAATTGGGTAAAATACATAAACATTGCAATATGATTATGTTTAAATAAATTGTATGCTATTTTTGTTTCCGTGTAGTTTTTGAATAATATTTCAATTTTTTTGAATCACTGTTAATCGAACTTTCGAACACAGCATAATGGTCAAAGCAATGACATTCCCGATCCTGGGATCAAACCCCGGCGGGGCTTGAATATCTTTCTTCTTTTCCATGACTTGTTCTCAATTTCATACCTTGTTCATCTAGCATTTAGCCTCTGTATCTCTTTAAAAATCGCTTACTGAAATATATATATATCTATATATATATATTTCACTGAGAGAAAAACCAAAGAAATAATAAAAGTTGTGAAGAAAGTCAATCTGATGTATCAACAGTGTGATGGATGCGCAGGCGCAGATTCATAATGTCGTTATTCATAATGTCGTGACCGTTTTCTTTTTCCTTATTCCAGCTTTAGGAAATTTTGTAGGAACATTAAATTACTGATATGTTGAGTATTTAATCCAAATTCATGTACTTCAAAAACACCTAGAATAACTCGATTTATATCTCCCATTTAGAATTACGGGAAACGTTAATCACTTAAAATATTTTCTATAATATTTCACAAAAATGATAAAATACTTCAAAAATATTCTATTTAATATTATGTAAATATTATGTAAGTTTAATTCTAAATTAAGTAATGTATTAGTTAATCCCCCTTCTCCCGGTAACATTTTTCAAATTTGCATATCAACTATAAATAGTAACAAAGTGTTAACTTATTCATTTGATTCTGAAGTATTTAACATCCCACGAATTTACTGCAAGCTTTGTAATTACAAAATTTGTTTATTTTGATATTCATTCTATAACAGAAATGTTTGTTTGCACTTCAGTGAAATGTTTATATGAAGTGACTTCATATAAACATTTCATTTCATCCAATAGAAGGAAATCTGATTAGATTTAATTAACAGAAAAGGAAGGTTAAATATTATTCATTATTTACTGGCTAAAAAATTACGAATCTTTAAAATAAAACAATCAACAATTCTGGTTGGTCATCAGCAATGGTCATCAGTTGTGGTAGACTTGGTCCAGTGACACCAATAGATGTGATTCAGAGACTATTTGAATCTTCTGTTATTTTTCCTAGAATATAATGGCTTTTTCTATGGATAACCGTATAGTTGTCCGTCGTGCCATGGCTATGCAGAAATGGTTTGCTGATAGCAGGAGGACTTCTTTCCTCATCTCCACAATGTTCAGCCCTCAATCCCATCGAGCATGAGTGGGACAAGCAGGAAGTATTGTGACCCGTCAAATCTTTTTCCACCAACAAAGTGCCCGATATTTTACTGCAGAAATGACTTTCTTTGGGCTTAAACGACATCAAGATCTCTTAGAATCAGTGTCCATGGAATACCTGTTGTTGTTCGTCGTACAGGAGTCCCTACTCGATATTAATTTGTAAATTTTTGGCCAGTGTGTGTATAGTAACGATTGTGGTTCAGAATCGAATTTATTGCTAATCATTCCTTATTCTTTATTCTAATTATTTTTTTAATTGCTTTTCTTTTTCTTTTCTAGGTATGTGACCAGAATGTTTAACCTGTTTTGATTTATATTTCCGTTACGGTAGGGATTTAACATATTTTCTTGCTTTCAATATAAAACACACACACACAAAAAAAAAGAAGTAGCAGCTACTAGAAAAGCAAAAAAAATAAAATAAAATAGCTTCTCAACTGTGTTTTACCTTGCTTTAAGTAAGGAATGTATAAAAATATATAATTTAAAAAATCATTTTATTTAAGTTTACTCAATATGGGTAAAGTAATTTAAAAGTTATTCAACTTTGTTTCATCACTTTCAGTTGAAATTTTATTACGACCGAACGTAGCCCACCACAATTAATTGTGTTTCTAATCCAACTTCTTGAATTTGAGTTAGTTTGTTATCTTTTCGAATTTTCTTATCTGTGCAAAATAAATTTTATTTACAAAACAATTTATGCTATATATAAACTATACACATCGTTTTAAGAACTTACAACCTGACTTAGTTATGACTAAGTGGAAATTTGATCTTAAAATGTATAAGCTTTTTTTTTTCTTTACTTATTTTGTTATTGTAATTTTAGTTTTACAAGTTCTGCTTTTATTATCTGCATGATATTTTCTACAAAATTGTTCTTATTACATCGAGATACAAATGAAAACTTATGTAAACATCAATAATGAAGTATTTACAAAATGACGTCGTAGAACAGCTGTTTCAGGTCTTTGGAGATCATCAGCTGGGAGTAGCCACCAGTAAAGAGCGAGGTCTCAGTGCAGAGGGTAATTGGAAAAAAGACAATAAATTCACAATGAAATACAAATCCAGAACAGGTCTGGATAATCTCTGTATTTTGACCTCGCTGTTTACTGGTGGCTACTCCCAGCTGATGATCGCCAAAGAACGTGAAACAGCTGTTCTGTGGTATCTTTTAATATACACATGATGTCATCCATTGAGTTTTTTCAATAATTTTATGCCCTTTTTCTCTTTTTAATGCACTGCGAAAATTCATTCGAGCGACGGCTAAAGATTGTCACTTGACCTTTTTGAATATGTCCTTTTTTTCTGAATTTATTGTTGCTTTTTTTTTTTAATGATGGAGGTAGTGTATTGATTTCCAAGATTGTTCATTTTATTAAAAATAAGATTAAAATTTGTATTGTTTTACAGATACATATAAAGTAATTTGATTTCTTTTATGAATGCTCTGGATTTCCCAGAACAAATCTATTTCGATGTTAACGGAATGTTTCTTGTAATAAATAAATCCTCGAAAATTTAATTGCTTTCTGTTGTGCTGCAATTTTTTTTACTTCCCCTTTTTTAAATTTTGAGGTAATGCATTTCATAACTGAAATGATAGTTAAGTTAGCTTAAGCATCCTTTCTTAAATACTAGAATTTTGACAGCTAGAAGAAAAAAAAAAATGGAATTTCTTATTTTTAGTGGCTTTGTTCAAAACCCTCAATTTTTTCACTATCTGTTTTCATGGTATCTGTCCTGCAATACTTTGAAGCTAACACCGGAAGAATAAGTTCGTCAACCTTAATTACAGTCTGATAGATCGGTCGTGTCGAACGAGATTTCTCGGGATTCACGTAAACTCCGAGAGACAATAGCCTCTTTCTGAGGCTTCTCGCAAAATGTCGGCAGACACTATTTTACAAAGCAGCGCACTCAAATTATATTGCAAGTAGAAGAGTATTTTCGGAGATAGTTGATGGAGGACCTCTCATACCTTTAGAAAGAATTCAATACAGAGTAGCTGTACAGTTATTTCATTTGCTAATCATAAAAAACACAAAATAAGAGAGAAAGAAAAATGCTTGAATATTTCATTTCAATTTATGTCTTAATTTCATTGACAAATTTAAATGAAATACGGGAAAATGCACGAGGTTTTTGCTTTATTTCAGTCTACTTTTCATAACAAACAGTCAAACAATAAATTCATCGTGTAGCATTTTCCTACAGAACTACATTTCTTGAAATCTCGGAAAGAAGTTAAAGTTAAGATCTCGGGCTTCCCGTGAATCTCAAGAAATCTCGTTCATCAAGACTGATCTCTCAGACTATAATTCATTTGAAGCTCAGTTTTTAATTCAGAAATTTTATTTCTGTTTCCAAGAATTCTTAGAAATAAAAAGTTAAATATGTAAAATAAATAAATTTTAAACATTTAACTATTTATTTCTAAGAATTCTTGAAACAGAAATAAAACAAAACATTGAGTATTGTTTTAATAATACTAAGAAAAGAGTTTGAAGTCATCGATGAGAATTCTCAATGAAATTCATTTGTTTGTCCAATGAATGGGGGCCAGAAGTCTTTCCTGGAGTTGAATGATGCTCAGAGTACAGTTTGGCTTGTTAGCTCCTCTTGTAGATTGGCTTAACCTTTACTACTTCACATTTCCTCCATATTAATAATCGATCAATAACAGGCAACCCTACTTATTCGATTTTCTCTATATCAAATTAAGCTTCAGTGATTAGTAAAAAGTATTTCCTTAAATTTAAGTTTATTATAATGAATGATGAATTTTAATTAATATATTCCAAAATTAAAATTTGATATCTTATTTGTGCAACATTACCATTTCTAAGTATTTCTTTGTTGTTTGAATGTAGATGTGATATAAGTTTGGTCTTGGTTTTCCTTTCAGTGTTTTCTGTTGGTTTTAATTAGCTTTAAAGTGTATTTGCAAAGAAGAGGCAGAGAAACCCTTTGCTGATGTTATTGAGTGTCGGAGATATGTCCGCAATGCTGTAATAACAGCCAACAAGAAGATGCAGAAATGGCCCAAGAGAATTCACACCTCTCCTTGTCTTTTCCGGAGAAGAGAAACGGAACAAAAATCTCACTTAAAGAGATTTGAACAAAAACCATTGTGCTCTTAAAGGAAACAAAGACAAAGAAAAGGATTTGCAAGACAAACGACTAAAAATTTAAAATTAAAGATTTACTATTTTATATGCTTAATAAAATATTTATTTATTATATGTTTGGTTTTTATAAAGAAATTGTGAAGCATTTTGCGTAAAGTAATAACAGCTTTTCCTCAAAATGAAATTGAAGCAAAAAGAAAAGTTAAGTCAAAATGAAATAATCCAGGAGAGTTCTTTTAGTCAAAACTATTAGATATTTTATCATGTTAGGAAAACATAAACAAATACGTCTGTAAAATATACAAATTTTTTTTATTAAAAATGTTCATTATGCGTTTTTCTTAATTTACGCAAATAAATATTTGCGTAATAAATAAAAAAATGTTTCTTTTTGATTCATTTTATTTAGCTATTTATCATCAGTTAATTTACTTGTTAGTTATTTATTAATTAGATCTGTAATTAATAAAATGAACTTTTTATTAACAGAACTTTAGTTAATAATATCTTTCATTATTATTAATCTGTATTTTCCTTTCCTATATAGCAGATCACATACTTATTTCCGTCCAACACATTACTTATGTTAACTTATCTTAGCTTTTGACCATTTTCAGTGGAAATCCTATTTCTTATTTCATGGAAGAAACTATCTGATAGTATATATATACCAGATCTCTTGAATCGTTCAAAAAGTAATATCCCCAAATCAAAAATGGAGTTAATTTTCATTGTAAAACATTTGCTTATTTTCCTATTTCTATAATTTTATATGTATGGTCTGATTAGAAAACATTTAATATTTCTTCCAAATTTGTGTTAATTTTATCTTTGCTTTATTTAACATTTTTTATTTTTTGTTGAAGATGACAAATGTTAACTTTGTACCAAAAAATCGATTTACTGAAAACAAGTTCAATTTTAATTGTTCTTGGTTTCCTGATTTACAGTGAAAAGTAACGATTCGAAGACATGTGTTATTTTGTACTTTTGTTCTAAAAAATTAATTTTAGTTCATAGGATCAGTATGTTTCGTTATCGTTTATGGCAAACATAAACCAAGTATCATAAATTATCACAGTGTTTGGTGTTGGAGTGTAAAACCACCCTTGCTATTAGCGTTTGTTTTTGTTGTGTACTGGTTAATATGACACTTCGTTCTCTTATTTTCCCCATCATTGGTTTTATTGGCCTGTTTGGCATCTATCTGCATTTCTCCGCTTGGGGTCTTCGCATTCGCAAGAGGTCGAACCTATTCTGCCTTTCTACGAAAGACATGGTGCGCTCGCCCTCCCCGCTAAGTTGTCGTGATTTATGTGTTAATGTCTTCGAGTTGTCTTATCTCGTTTCTGGAGCCACACAGATAAGGTATTGATTTGGCGGTCCTTCACTGATTGGGATCTTGTCCATCGCAGGGACGATTCCAGGGGCAGGCGGCCAAGAAACATCAACGGAGAAGGAACAAGCTGCTCAGCCTCTTGCACTGTCCAATAGATCAGGTTTCTAATATAACTTTCCATTTCATAAATAAAATTAAGAAAAAAAAACCTTAATGAAGCTTGTTTATTAGATCTTGTGTTCAATACGTTTACAACGGTAATTAATAATTTAATATACTGTGGATGATTTTGAGATAATTAAATAGCTCGTTAAACTAACAAGTTATAAACCCAAAGATCTTATTCATACTGACATTTATCTGCATATAAAGTTTGGTTTAAATTGAATGTTTTCGACATTAAGTTGTCATCCAATAAGAATTTTTTTGTTGTTGTTAAAGTACTTGTTCTAGGTAACCATATGTTATTGAGTTCAAAAGCTAAATAATAACGTCTCAGTAAATAAGAAATAAAATTCCTGATAATTTTTGTGTATTAGAACTCTGCAACTATCAAGCCAGGCTGATCTGTTATTCTTAGCTTGTAAAATCAAATCCTAAGAATTATTTTTCAGCCCTAAGAAGGTTTTTATGATACAGTAATTTTTTTTCTAATTCTTTGAATGTTCCAGTTTCTTTCATAAGTTTGAGATCTCGCATCTGCTTGTGGTAGATTGTGTTCAAATGACTGATGTCTTGACTGAAATCATGAAAGAAGTTTCTCAGCATATTACGAATATTTACTGTTGATTACAAATAAATTATCAGTTATTAAATACATAATAATTACTAGCTGTATGTCTTTACAAATAATGTAAAATGTAATTTAAGTTTCATTTAAATTTATGTAAATAAACAAATACGAACCCCCAAACACACTGTATTACATATTATTTTTAAAGAATTTATAAGAATTTCTTTACGATTTATGTAGGCTTACCGAATACTCATTAATTTTCACCCCTTTTTCTTTATTTGTAAATTTGAAGCTTTTTATAATTAGAGTTTTCATATAATATATCCTTAATCGGATCCGGATTATGATTATTTTTGCAGCAATGATTCGCCCAATCAGATGTAATACAGTGTGTTTGGTTCATAATTGTTTATTTGCATAAATTGTTAGTTTCATTATTTTGGAGGTGATATCTTTTACTGCTTAAATACGAAGATATTAATTACTAAGTATTTGAATGTTATGTCATGGACTATTAGCTTTAAATCTTTTCGAATTTGATAGAAGGGATTTATCCCTAAAATTATGCCTGAGGAAGATCGGTAAAGAATTTGTAGTTGATCGAAATATTGTTATAAAAAGACGATGGAGAATATAATGAAGCATAAAGAAAAATAAAGAAAAATATCATATATCAATAGAGGGTGTATTATATATATTTAAATTTGTTTAATTGCTTTCACTTTAAGTTTATTTTTTTTTAGAAAATAACATCTTGATAGACTATTCCATTCATAAAGGTTTGGCAGTAGAAAGACAAAATTTCATGCAAATATTACACAAATATTATATATTTATGTAAATTGTGGAGTTACCAAATTGGATTCCTTTCGGAATTAGCTACAGAAAACAAAAGCAAAAATAATGTCTGAAAAACTTAAGAACCCGTTTAAGTAACATCTTATGTTTTAGTGAATGTAACACGATTATTGTTTTATTGGAAGTATTTTGTGTATAATAATATAAGCTTTTCTTCAAAATGAAATTTAAGCTATTATTGAACAAATCAAAGAAAAAAAATATTAGCATATTTCTAAATCCTTATTATTTACAGATACTGACCTAATGATATATCTCCAATAAGACCTAATAAATTTAATAGTTGTTCCGAATCAATAAATACGAAAGCTATTTTTTTTTTTTGCATGGGCCTATTTGAAAGAAGTAATTCAGTATTTGCTAAGAATATTTTGAATATTTCGTAGTCGTATCTTCGTTATATCTTAAAAAGTTGCTGACATTTCCTTCAGGATACAAAAGCTGACTTAAATTGTCATAATACCATATTCTTGAAAATAAAATATTACATTTGATCAATAAAACTGTTGTAGGCTTGCAATAAACTTTCATAAGATTTATAGTGGGATTAGATTCTCTTTAAGTTCCTTGGATTTACCCCATTCGTGGAATCTGCAGATCTCTTGAACTGCAGTCTTTTCATTGCTGTCAGAAACGGATCAATGCTTCGAGACAAGCTTCAAATCACCCTCGCACTAAACTTATTTGTGGGCGGTAAAAACGTAACCAACAGATAAAAACCTGCGACATCAGTATTTACAGTTTTGAGTTTATTGTCAGCAAGCAGACAAATGTTCAAACACAGAAAAAGTACACCAGTTCCCGGGTCTTCATCCCGCACAGAAGAGCGAGCCTACTAGCAGAACTCGAGGGAATCTTTCAAAATACAGTCTTTAAAGTATCAAAGCAAAAGTATTAGAGAAACTATCCCATAAAAGTCAATTACTTTTCTATCTATCTCCTAATATATCCTTGAGGAGCGAGGATTTCGTTTTGTCTTGCTTTCTTTTAACCCATTGCAGTTAATTTTATTTGACAGATAACAACACAGATCTGTTCCTCTTAACGATTAGTAATAAAAAAAATAGAAAATAAGTAATAATTTGTTGCATTTGATATAAGTAGTTAGTAGCTAAATTATTTCAACACTGGTCCCACTATTATGTGCTACTCTATAAGGTGAAGGAGAAACAGAAATTAATCAGGAACTGTAATTTCAAAGTATATAAATACAAAAAAAAACCCCAGCTTAGAATTATGAGGGAGGGGAAAAAAAAGGCAGATTAGGCATATAAAGATGAGAAATAATTTTTTTGTAATTCCAGTATTGTGACATTTGCACTTTCTATAGTATAAATACAAAATCCAGAATATTTAACACATGAAAAATTTTTAGTAACCGACGTTGACTGCATAAGAAGTATCAGAAGGAAAGGTGAAAGATTAAGTAGGATGATGGGATACTGTCAACTAAACTGTACTGAAAGAAGAGGGATTTTATTTGAATGTTTGCTTCTTAAATTATCGTAGGAAGTATTTAGGCGACTGTCTAAACATGAACTTTTTTAAACATGATTATTATCTCCAATCAGTAAGTTCCTGTTAGTTTTCATATTTATAAAACAAGCAATAACGGATCGCCTTTTTTAGTATTTCATTAATAATCATTTATTTTATGTAGTTGAGAAAAATAATATAGTTTTAAGAAATAGAAAAAAATATAGTTGAAAATTTTTTTTTTCGACAGTCGGATTTGTCTTCTAAAATAAAAACTTACCGTCGAGTATTTTCTTTTTTAGATTCATTCCTTATTTTATTGGTCTTGTGTTGGTTTAAGAAAAATCCTTTTGAAGATTAAAATCCTTGGAAAGTTTTCTTTCCTGAATCCTACTGTATCTTCACCTTCATTTCAACTGGTCTGAATAGACCTAACATCTCTGGCGAAATGTTTAATATAGAATCGTTGTTCTTGTTTACCAAGAAACTGTCAAAAGCCTTTGTAGCGAATGGTTACAGCTTCGAGGAACTGCCTGCAGCGCGCGCTTCTCTCAAAAGAATCTCTGTATTAATTATCCCTTTGAAGAAAGTGCTTTTGCAACCTTTACCTTTCTGTGTAGACGCCTAATGTTGAAAATCAGGAAGCATCTACATGAAATGGCAGCAAGGATTCCGCTCGGCAAGACTTAATGGCTCAGTTGCAACTGTGATTTAGAAGAAATGAAAGCACCTGTGTTATGCAAAGTAATATCTCTAGGAAATCATGGAAAACTAAGACTTCCTTCATTGGCAGAAATCTATTGTCCATGAATGGGATTTTATTCAAATGCTTTGAGGAAGTCAGCCAAACATCTACGTGCAATCTACAGTCATTTCTACTAGTAGTATTATTTTAATTCTTATTTAGAATGAACATAGTGTAGTTTGTGCACCAACGTTCATATTTCCACGTGGTGTAATCCAAAACTTACTGTAATATTTTAATATTAAAAACACAGTATTTTATGGAGATTCAAGTATTTGGAGTTTTGGCTGTTAAGAGTCTCTTCTGTGGAATTGATGTCTATTAAATCAATGTAGGAAGTTCATCTGTCGTTAAAAGTTTCAGCAATCTAAAGTAAGTTACTATAAGATTTTAAGGCAATGCATTTTGGCGATTTTTGTCTTCAAGCATTTTACTATAGATCAGTTATGTATCACTTGCTTTCTTAGTAATTTAATTGCTACTCACGAAAGTAACAGATCCGTAGAATAAATAGTTTCTGTGTTACTTTCATTTCAGAGGGACTTATGCGTTTCGTGTCGAAGATGTTTTCTAAAACTTCTTTGTTTTAACATTTCCTTTTTTCTTTACAATGAAATTAAGACAGAGACGAAACCATTTGATAGTTTATCATATGAGTACAAAAACGTTTTAAAAGATATCGTTTTTCTTAAAGATCGTTTCGTTTTCCGCAAACCAGATTCTACTTCTTCAGTCATTTCCCTTAAAGAAATCACACAACTACAATTTTCAAATTTGTAAGTTTAACATCGTTGATAACATTAATGTACTTTGAGAGATTCAGTTAGCGATTATTGCTATGGTGACTAATATATTTCCAGGTATTCTATCGGATTTATCTGAGTTTCCCTCTATATTGGAAAAGATGGAATTCGATGAATCTTCAATAAAAGGAAATACTAGATGCTTAACTCAAGATAATCTAGATCGAATAGCTATTACGGTAGATCAAATTTAAACTTTTCGAATATTTGATAAGAGATCTTCCAATTATGTGATACTGAATAAACAAAACTTAACGATTTTTTTCCCTGTTATTTCGCATTTTATTATTTGTCATAAAATATCATTTGACGTATGTCAAAGTTAAGAGAACAAATAGAAAAAAAAACCAAAACAAACAACAAGTTGAAAAAGTTCTAAAAGCTTTTTAACTTAATCTGTGTGTGTTTTTTGATTAATTTTGATAAATTATTTTTATGTAAAATTTACAGAGTATTATATTATTAAGGAAATTTCCATCTTGAAGAGAAAATTTAAAAGAATTTTTTTCTTAGTTGTCTTCTTGTCCGTGTTCATTGTTCAGTTTTTGCTGGTTGGTGTTCAGTTTATTTCAGGTAAATTAAGAATTCGAAGGAATCATTACAATACAATAAATTTTTTTTGTAATATTTGTTAAAGACTCGGTAAATTTATTGGAAATTTTGTCAGATGTAAGTCAATCGTTTGTTTGCCATTGCAACCAACCATCTCCAAACTTCAGCTAGATTTTGAGATATATCTTTAAGTTCTTGTAAAGAGGCGCTGGTTGATTTTCTAGGAGAAGCCAACCTGAAAACCAGTTCAAGTGACTCGGGATGGGAGAAACGGACCTTTTCTGCCGTTGGATAAAATGAAACTGTGGTGGGAGTTTTAATCTGCTACACCTTGTGCTTCGTGCTAATGAATTTGCTGATGTTTACCGGAACCCCCTTGTCATTATTCTTGTTGTTTGTGCGTCTTTCGTGTATAATGCGGAATATCGATTCGTCCGTCCGGAATCCGCATTTGCCTGCGATGCCCACTTTAAAACGGAGGACCTTAAACGAACGCGGTGCTATCTTGTTTATGATCGTGAAGTAGGTATACAATACATTAAGCAGGACGCCCGCGTAATTAAAGACGCTCCAACTGGGCGACCATTGATGAGTTTTAAGTGTCGCGCGGACGCCTTATTTATCGCCCCCACGCCGGGAATGTTCACACATAATTTGGTCCAACCAGGATATGAATATTTGCAAGGGCCCAAGTACATCGTCATCACCATTGAGTTAGTGGTCGAGAAAGTTAGTCGTCAGGGGGCACCAAACAGTATTTACTTATTTTTTTTTTTGGTTCTCGAAGATTCCTGAAGACAAGGCCTAAAAAGCTATTTTTCTGTATTTTTATTTTGTTTCTTAATTCTTTTTTTACTTTGTTTTACATTAAATTCTTACAGTCTCTCTTTAAGAAGATTACGGATAAGGTACAGATTAGTTGAACAAACTTTCTGTATCTCAACCATTAGCTAAAGAAATAAAGTCTTTATCTTGGAACTGAAGGAGCCGGTTTCGAAGTTTTCTCTGGTTTATTCTCCTCTAGAAGAATTTTAGGGTTCATGCAATTTGATACAAAGTAATCTTGGCTAAATTTAGTTGAATCTTACAACTCGACCAATTACTGTCAGCCGTAGTTGAATTTAAAATCCTTATAGTCAAGATTAACCGTCACTTCCGAATGCTGTGAATAAGCCGTTCAGGTCCCTACGATCATCATGCGTTTTATCCCGAAATGACAGACATCTACGATCTCAATTTCCTACCGTTGGCTGACGATCATACGGACCTTTATCTTCTGTACTACCCATTCCCATCTGAGGATTCGGATATAATGTTTTAAAGGAACCTACAATTGCATCATTCTTTTCGTTTAATAAGAAATGTGAAATGTTGATGTGCTGAAAAACTAGTCTTTGTAGGAGAGGAGACTTCTTCCTGTCTATAACTTGGACAAAAGGTGGAGAATTTATGAAGACATAGGCGACGATTGTTGGATGGTTTTATTGGACATAATTTGATCGGGAATCGCATTCTAAAATGAGATTCACTGCGAGTGAATTCTCTTGAGGATGTATTTTGTGAACGGCAGTAAAGCCGACTGTCGAACACATCGCGTCTGCAAACGAATGCTTACATTTTAATTACCGAAATGCAAAGCCACTACTAGTGCAAGCAAGCCTTAATGGAAGCCGTTACCATTTCTCGGGACTTGTATTTGGATCCTGCCGACACACTCCTTCGGAGCTGTAATTGATGCTTGCCACTGTATTTTATGATGTTCGTCCCGTCCTGGAGTTTTCGTTTGGTTCGGCAATTCTTAAGCACCGATGTTCCTTACTGCTGGAACGCAGCTGTGGAGGAGAAACCTGGAGCGTCGAATCGATCTCTCCAGGAATGAGTACTTCCAGCCGGAGTTAGATGGTCAGGCGGTTTAATATCTGATTTGCTCGGGAAGATTTATTGGAAGTTAAAGCAGGTATTGAGGGAGAAATTACTGTGCAACGTTTGCCTACCTTCCGTAGAATGAGAACCAGAACGATGACGTCACGAATTGTTGGCAGATCATGGGTCCTTATCTTTTTCATTTTTCCTAAAGAATGTTGATAGTACGTACGGATTCAAAAAATTTAGGGGAAAAAGACAACAAAAGAGAATTATTTTGGGGGGGGGGGGGCATTTTCGAAGAAATTAAAAAAAAAAAATCTTTTTTTTTTTTTGCAGGAATTTGTATGTTTAGTAGGAGGGTTTTATTTAAGACGAACTGATTTATTGATCTTAAAATAAAAAAATATGAATTAATGTTTTATTTTTATAATGAAAATTAAAACTAAAGCCGCAATAAACTTCGTTAGATATTATTAAGCTGTTTTAATAATACACAAATAAACATTAAAAAACAAAACTAAAGAAACTACTGGATAAACGTGCATAGAAAGTAAATCTATTAAAATATTTAGAAGCTAAAAGAATTTGAAATGAAATCTTATTGATCCTGAGAATAAGAGAGAAATTCTAATTCTTTCTTCATTCATTATTTCCTAATTTATTCATGTTGGATCAAGCAAATATATTTGTCTTCTGAGTCATCAACATCTACTTCTTTTTTTTTTTTGTCTTTTAAAAGAATAAATACAATAAACTATCTTTACATTAATGTAAATTTTAGATATCCTGTATTAACCTAGATTGCTTTTCTTAATTCAGAAAATGGTTTGAGACATTTTGAGGCCCTCTTATGATCGATGACAATCCCTTCATTGGAAGCAAAAGCTAAATTTAGCATTGGAAATTAAATTTATTCTGATTTCCGACAAATAACACAGAGCACGTTCCTTGAATATTCTTCCCTCTGCGCACAAGAAGAGCAATTCCTTTAAAAAAATAAGCTCTATTTATTATTTGTAAAAAAATTTTTTCCTTTTCCGCAGCACAGAGTAACAACAAAATAAGTTCCTGAAAGAAGTGAAAACCCACATTCCTTAAAATGCTATTCTAAATAAATTTCTTTTATTAAATTATTAAATCATGAAACTACAGAAACGAAAGGCCTTCATTTACATTCAAATTCTAATATCTGCTGAATACATTTAGTAGAATTTCCATTTCCTGAAAAAGAAATGAATTAGTTCTCAGTATTTACTTCAGTTGCCTAAAATGGATCAATTGTAATCCTATCAAACCACGCGCAATTCAATGTTTACGATAATGAAATGCTTTGTTTAGGTACTAGTACTTTTTTGTCACTTTCTGGAGCTAATTTCTCGACGAAGACCCAATTGCAAAAGATTTCCAAGATGAAGCATTAGATCGCCTCTAGTCTTTCAAATATGCAAGCCAAATTTCAAGAAGATCCTCCCAGAACACAAACACACTGATTTGATGAGTCTCACTTACATAGGAATTCGAGATGGTGGACGATCCGCGCTGGGCAGGTTTTCTCGGGGTTCTCTCGTTTCCCCTGCACTTCTCCCACCATACTTTTTCAGTCTTTCTCTCCATTTGTCCTTATTTCCGTGGGATAGTACAATTGCTTGCCGCCCACATTCTCTGCCGCCCACATTCACTACATAACATAACATAACATACTTACATAGGAATCGAATACCTATATAAAACTTTTGAAACATGATACATACGGTTCTAAAAGATATTTGTAAGATACAGAATAATTGTAGTTTTACAATTGTCCATCATTGAGAACACAAAAATCTATGCCGATGTACCTGTCTAGTCTGAGAACTAGATTAAATTTATTATTAAATTTATTGTTCTCAGACTAGATATGTGCATCGGCTTTATTTTTGTGTTCTCTCTCTCATTTATAAGATACAGTATAACAATTTTTAATTCTAAGAAAACTTAAATACATTGAATTGCGAATGTCGATCGTTAATCAAAGATAAATTAAAACGTTTGTCCAACAAATGCAGGATATATATTTGATATTGTTAGATTCGATCAAGAAATTGTAAGACAATTAAGCAGAACTACTTCTTGATTTTTCTGTATGAGTTTGTCGCAATTGAAGTTAGCAACAACTTGGGATACAGAGCATCTTTTTGAAGGAATGAAAATAACATGCTCTGCCCCAATTTAGTGCACTTTAAGATTCATTTTATGTTTTTCAAAAAAAAAAAAAAAACATCAACAAAGAAAGATTTAATGGAAGTCAGCAGAAGATTGGTGACAACACGATAAATGAAAAGAAGAATTTTAGGAAAAATATGCAGTGGCATCCATGTATGAAGTTGATTTTTCTCCTGACAAAAATTATCGTAAGGAAATGGAGAAGTTTTGTTTTTCTTTGTTGACATTCTTTGCTTCCATAAGATTCATTCTCTGTTCTTGTCTTGCGCTTGTTGTACGGTATTGATGACTTTCTTGTTTATATTTTTATTTCTGTATATAGCGGAGGGTCAGTCCATTATAGAGATAGACGGATTGTCACTTTTCATTTGCCTTTGACAATATCTTTCCCAAATGTTCAAAAGACAATTCTTAGAGAAACAGCATGTAGCCATTACTGAGTTCACAGAAAGCATCAGCCATCATACACAGCTTTCTGTTTGACAGTTTTCGAGTTTTTTTGGCAATTTGTTTTTAGTATATGCATAGAACAAACAACAGTATACATAATATGCATTTTATATGCAAATATTCCTAGGCTATCTGTAAGTGCACAAAAATTTACGTCATTACGAGCTTTGGTTTAGAAAGTCAGAAGCAGTTCATTTCCTGTTGTTTTCGGTGTAATAACTTTCCAGATGAAGTTTGTCCATTGAAAATATCTTGAATATTAGTAATTCTATGTAAATATGTCTGGTATTTATTTTGTTTTTATTATATCATCTTACTAAAGAATTGCTAAGAGTATTTTTAAAAATTCTTGGAAGTGAATAACTTGGTCCTTTGGGGCAAAGTCAAATCTTAGATTGTAGTGAAGGAAAAAATGAACATTTAAGTTTTCCTAAATTATTAATTATTGCCTTAGGTTTTTTGGTTTAAAGTGTTTTTGAATAACACTACATTAAGCGTTACTTAGTTGACAATTCGTTGAATTAGACTGGATATTTTTCCTTTGTTCTTCTATTGAGCCTAAAGCAAAGGCAGTTAACAAATATTTTAAAAATTCACATTGTAAGATTGAAAAGATGACAATGAAGGAAAGAACTTATACAGGAACGAAAAACGAATTTTTTTTCTTTTCTTTTATTTTACATCATTAATTTTCCTTTGAATATCAGTTTTTTATTCTACTACCCGCATTTTCGAAAACTTTCCTCTCACATTAATTTTTTTTTCGAATTTTTGTTTTGTTCCTCATCTATCCAGTTAAGATATAATGAAGAGTATTATACTTTCAACTTAGATACCTTGTTAGATAACCATTTGACATTGACTTCTGATTATTACAGATCTCCAATGATAACTTCAATCAGAAATTGATTCCACCAGCTCACTGTTTTATTCCGACTATTTGCTCCATTTCCCCTGCACTAGGATCTGTTTGTTGTTTGCCTACCCTTGTTTAAGGAAATGCTTGTTGCTGCCTGTATCTTTCTTCCCTCATTTTTAAACTTTCAGTGATTGTCACCACAGATCCTATACTTGTTTATAATAACAATCCATTGTTGAGTGAATATTAAAAGCGATCCGTTTTTACTATAATCTACCCAAGAAAATACCAGGAATTATTTTATACATTTGTGTATTTGATTTTTTATAAGTTAATTCTTCTGGGTTTAGTGTCCAGATATGCATGTTCGTTTTGATTCATTCGCAACGCAGCCAAGACTTGGATTTCACTCATTGTCAACACTCAGGCTAAGACAAGTCTTTTAATAATTCCAAACTATAGAGCTTGCATTGCAAAAAGTTGTGAATATGTAGGCTTATTCGAGTTTTCTATCAATCAACACCTCCTGTGGAAGTTTCATTCAAAATTGAAGCTGGGTCAGAGTTCACATTTTTATAAGTAATTTGCAAAGTTTACTTTACCTATTACATTTTATGAAATTTATTTAAAAAACAAAATGAAATTTTTGATTATTTGCTTCATTCTAAAATAAGAATGCCTTAAGCTTATTTTGTATCAGAAAAAAATAGAGTTAATTTCACAAAAATAGAGCTTGAAGTTCCCATAAAGAGGATTTTTTCTTTCTTTTTTTAATTCTGATTTCAGAAATAAAAATGAAACATGCATTTCATTTCATTGCATTTTTAATGAAATAAAAATCCTTAAATTGTTTTGTTTTATAAAGATTACACAGGCCAACAGTGGTTTTGGTGCTGGGGTATTTAGAGCTGATTTTAAGTATAATTGAGGTGCTGAATCCAAATATGGTATTAGTTTTTCCTTAGCAGCTCTAGTTTCTGAGATATAAAAATGTCGTGACTTACCTTACATGCGGATGTGTGTGTATGTGTATTAGTTTTCTAATAAAAACCATAGAAATCTAAAGTCTTTATATATTTTCTAGAGCACTTTATAGCAATGAAAAATCATATAAAAAATTACAGTAGCACTTTACTGACTAAGTTACACTTAGTTTTGAAGAAAAGAAAAATCACTGATCAAAGAAAAGTCACTTAACATTTCGGAAGTTTCTTTTGCGTGACATTCTTGAATGTATTTTGTTTGAACAGTCTCTTTTGAGGTTCCAGCAGTAATCTGCCATCATGTGGGTATCCAATCTTCCTTGGTAGCGGTCCTCCATAGTTTTTATTTCCTGGTGAAATCTTTCACCTTGTTCTTCACTTGTATCGCCTAAATTTTCAGGAAAACGGTCCAAGTGGCTGTGTAGATAGTGAACTTTTAAGCTCATATTACATCCAAGGTTTCTGAATTTGTTGAGCATCTCGTTTACTAGCTCAACATAGTTTTCAGCTTTATGGTTGCCCAGGAAATTTCTGACAACCTCGACAAATGACATCCATGCTTTCTGCTCAGCCTCATTCATGGACTCCACAAAAGCCGGATCTTTTATAAGCTGTCTTAATGTGGGGGTTCGAAAATTCCAGCTTTCAGTTTTTCTGTATTTATCTGAGGCAATTTTCTTCCTATGTAAGCAAAGCATGATCCATTCTTATCAAAGCCTTTACAAACTGCTTCATGAGGCCTAGCTTCATATGCAGTGGCGGAAAGATGATTTTCTCTCTTCCAACTAGAGGCTCTTTAATGATGTTTTTCCCAACAGCCATGTTTTTTCTCTTAGGCCACTCCTTTTTTATCCAGTGTTTTTTTTTTGTTCGTGCTATCCCAGAGATACAGGAAACAAGGGTATTTAATGTTGTTAGTTTGCTGTCCAAGGAGAAAGTTTACCATCTTTAAGTCCACACAAATTACCCATTGATGTTCGTGATATTTTATCTTCTCCATGACCAAAGCTATGGTGTCATATTCTTCCTTCATTTGCGTTGAATGAGCAATTGGTATTGAGCCATATTTGTTGCCGTTGTGTAGAAGGACGCATTTCAAACTCCGCTTAGAGCTATCAATAAATAGGCACCGATCATCTAGCGGAATTTTCTGGAAGTTATTTGAGTCATTGGAATCAGATACCGACAGATAGCAACACAGATGATAAAAATAAGTGCATTTTAGGAGTTGCTGTAAGAAGCAATGGGATTGAAATGAGTTGCAGTTTTGTCACACCGTACTTGAAAGACATTACTTTACGAATATCCAATAATATACAATAAGCTGATAGTTTGTTGTAAAAAGAAGATATACGACTGCAGAAACAAAGAGGAAACAGCGCTTAAATAGTTTATTTATGAATTTATTTAAGTGTACGTTATCAATACCTTATTGCTTTCAAGATTCGATCCATAAAAAATCTTTTAAGCATCCTGTAGAAGTGTTAAATTTAACAAGGGAACTATGAGAATAAAGTAGATAAAAGTTAAATACTTTATAAAAAAATATAAGGAAGGAAGAAGGAATGAAAAGTGGAACGTGATGTTTGCAAGATGCTGCTGCTTTTATTTTTCTTCTACATTTTTCCACAAAAGTAGATGTCAAATTTATGAGTTTGGGGGAGGTACTGTCTTTGTCTATGAGTGATTTCTGATGACAAAAAAAACCCTACCCAATACGTTCCTTTTAGAATGTTTGCTGCCTCTGTTTAATAATGCAACTCAGTTCTATATTCAATATCCATTTTTCCAACCGAGAATTGATAGTTTTCGAACGAGTTGTCTTTCTCTTTCTTCTTCGTCTGTTTTTTTTTTTTTTTTTTTCATTCTTTTCTTTATTCCATTTTCATTATGGGTTCAAAAGAAGATGACGGAAGACGAAACTGAACGCTACAATAGAATATCAATAAATTGAAGCAGAATGAAAAAAACCACTCCACCGTTTCTTGATGCTCTGTTATTAAAATGCGTAAATGGTTTTTAATCTTTCCAATGTTTAGGGGCAGGAATTTTTGTGTCTCTTTCGCTTTGACAACAAATTAGATCTTGATTGACCCTTTTTTTGTTCAGTCTTCTTCACTAAGACATCTTAACGAAAACTTTAGAATTTATTAAATGCGAAAGACTGTTTTGAATAATCTCAATCTAAAAAGAACAGCAATCCTAACCTTATACAGAAGTTAAAAGATTATGTTTCATTAATAAAAAAATTATTATAAAAAATGTGCATATCAAGAAGTGCTGGAATACTAATGAATCTTATTTGAATTCTCAAGTACTGAAGTGGAGATGTCTTGCAAATTCAGCAGAATCTAACTTTCTTTTTTTTTACAATTTATCTATCTTATTGTTTTTTCATTAATATTATACTTTTTCACGAAAAGATTCGGTTCTATTTTCATTATATAATGTTTGAGTGAAAACTGAGACTTTTATTTTCTTTAACTTCAATTTTTCGTAATTTCTTGAAATTAATTCATTGTTATTCCTTTTATTTGAGGGATTTACTTGTACCTACTCGAATAACGGTATCGATAAAAAACATTTCATCGGGACTTTCTGATTTAGAAAACTGTGGAGAAAAATTAACAGAAACCAGGTTAACGGTATCATTTACATCCAATAAATCTGACTATCCCTAACTGGAGAACGGAATATTTTCCCAAAATTTCATGGTCAACCTACGGTACTGACGTGAAGGGATTCGGAAGCAATTTGTCATTTAACAAAGTAAGAAAATGTTTAATAAAAGACCTTCTCTTTATTTATTGATATTTAGTAATTTACAATATAATTTTTCAGTTTATTTCTTTACAAAGTTTGTGTCTTTAAAAAAAAAAGTAACATTGATGACATTTACTCAATGTCCACTATGCCGGGCGGAAGGGAAATATAAATATATTTATTACAGAATATGTTTATTTCTATTGAGACACTTGAGCCAGTGTTTCGACCCTCTTACAATAAACATTAAGATCTAAAGAAGTTTAAACCACAAAACTATTAAAATAGGTAAATATTTCTGCTTAGTTATCGTGTCCACAAGATTCTAAGTAAAAGACTGAATAAATTCTCAATCTATAAGCAATCTAAAAAGTAATCAAAAGAAGTAATTTTGTTCCACATTCAAATACGAAAACAGAAATATGTCGTGTGTGTTTTCACATCGTTTTCAATGAAGCAATAGAATAGAGAAAGGATCTCTGGAATCTCTGGACTCAAGATGGGCTTCAGAAAAAAGAAATTTTTGTTTTTAAAAGAAATAGTCACGTTCAAATGAAATTACAACAATTTACATAAATTTAAATTCTTAGTCTCTGGCTACCTGTAGGTAATTACGAATTGTGTAAGATTAGTCTATTGAAAGTACACCTGCATTGATGAATCCTCTTGAGCCAGTGGAGCTTTTGTAATACGCATTCTTCAGTGTTGAAGCTTCACTTTCTGTCACTCAGGCTTGTAGCAAATTGATGAAAGTTCTGTCATGGCCCAGCTAATGTTAGAATTTAAATTTTGAATAAGAAGCCTGTCCATTGCTTTTCAGGGATCCACGTTTGCTTCCCCGTAGACCTTGTTTCTTGTTAATTGGATGACTGCTGCGTTTGCCAGAGGGAAATTACAGCAACCAAAGCACTGCAACAACACAAGTAAACAACGGCCCCTTTTTATCTTATTTGGCAAAACAAAATTGATTAATTTCGTGTCGGATAGATGCCTTTTAAACGCCAATAATTAATTTAAGCGGCAAATTTTCTCATTTTCTACCTAGCAATAAAAGGAAATGTAATTTTAACTTAGATTTAATATCGTTAGGCTCTCCGTGGAGTCACTTTATGAAAGAACTCTTTGCTTACATTAGACCGTTATAACATTTTTAGTGATGTTTTACAGTAATTTTTATTTAGTAATTAAATTTAATAACTTATATTTGAATTATTGATATTTAAACAATTTTTTAATCATCAATTTACTCAGTCATACTGTTATTCTCGGAATCACCACGTTTTCTTGTGTCGTAAGAGATTTTTATTTAAATAACTCTGCTATAAATACATTTTTATTTATTTTTAAATAAATTGTATTTCTTGAATATGAGCAATCTGTACTTTGGATATAAAATTCAAAACCTATTCATAAGTTTCTGTGATTCCAAATACTTGTAAAATTATAAAAAAAAGAGTAAGATTCAGAAATCAAATAAATAATTTCAAATATTTGATTATTTAAAAAAATTAACTACACATATGTATTTAAGGCTTTTAATTAATTATGAAAGTAAAATATTAAACATTTCGATGGTTAATCTGTATTTATCAAGCACAAGTTACGAAGGTTACCTCCAAAACCTTTGCGTCGTAGTATTGTTTGACTCTTTCAATTTATTAAAATTCTTAAATATAAAGGTGTCATTTTATTTTCAAGAATTTTTAATTCGCTGTCTTCTGGTTACTTTAAAACCCTTCCGATCCACGAATATTAAATTTACGAAATTTCGTTATTTCATGTTTATTTCAGTTATTTCAACTGCAAAATGGTTTGGGAATTACTGTTCACTCTTCGTCCCACGAATAACGAAAGCTTCCTTTGGTGGAATAATAATAATAGTAATAATATTTCAAGTGATTTCGAAAAGTTTTATTACTTAATAAATTACAGGATTAATATTTTTCATCAAATGCCGATAATTATTATCAGTAACTATAACTATACGTCCTTTTGAAGTAAAATTATATCTTGTACCAAAAAAAGCATATAGGTCCTCTTGTTAATCTATAATGTGAAAAGAATCTTTTTGCGTTTAACATTTATAAATTCTTTGACTGCATTCTTAGTTCAATGAGCAGAGAGATAACGACATTTCTTGGGTGAATTAGGATGAGATGGAAAATGAACATCCAGCATGTCACACCTTAGTAACATTTTAATAGGTCTGTTTTATTGTTATTGCTGCTTTCTGTCTGATTATACCACATCAGAATATTTTCACTGTTAGATCATTTGTTATTTTAATGTTATCATAAAAAGTCCTCTCCTGTTTTATTGGAAGGTGTTTTTCGAGTCCTGTTTGGTAATAAACTGCTCGTGCACTTTGGTTATCTTGCATTTTCCTTCTAAATCTATTGTTATCGTAAATTTTATTGATTAGCACTTAGTCTAATTTACACGGACAACTGGCAGATCTTCATGAATCAAGTGTCGTTGCACCCTCGCACTCAGATTTTGCGATTCCGTTTGCTGGCATCTCGTCGAAACTAAGTTGAGAGAAAAGGCAAGTTTTGTTTCAAGAAAAAGAAAAGTAAGTGAAGCAGAATTCAGATAACAAATGCCATTAAAGCAATTTGCATAAATTTCCCTCTGCACTTCTTCCTCCTCCTCCTTCTTTTCAACGCGAGGAGAAAAAGGATGCAGAAGAGATAAACATGCAACAATTACAGACTTCGACAGGAGAACGCCATTCTTGGCTGACGTTTTACTGACAAAAGGGCTCTTGTAACTACATTCTGAATTTCAGTGAGAAAGGTTACTTTTTAGTCTGTTTTTTTTTTGCATGGCATTGAAACATACAAAAAAAAGCAACTCAAAGGCGGAAATCGCAAAACAGAAAGGAACAAAAAATTTTACTTACGTTCCTAAGTTATCTAAAAATACAAAATAAATTAAGTGGTTAAATTATGTTTCTAACTGTTCACAATCTTTTCCCACAATTTAATTTTCTACTAAATGTAAAATGTCTAAATTAAATTCCAGATGTAGAAAACTTGTTTTTTACTTTATTTTTTTTTATTAGCGGAAGGACCTGACATTTCCTTGGTAATAGGAGACAAAGAAAATAGCAAATGAACAGGCCACCATTTATCTATATTACTTTTAATGATAGTGCTGCTGTTTGTCAAAACCGAAAATAAATATTATAGATTGGTCTTGTCTCTGAAGCACTATTAGCATTAATCATTCGATTTTGAGTCTAGAGCCGGTAAATATAATTGTATCGGAACCAAACTTAGCTGAAACCTATTCCAGATTCTAAATAATCGCCCTACGAATTTTCGTTGTGAAGCTCAAGCAGCTCCGAATATATAGCCAACAAACAAACTGACAAATAAAGTGTGCTTTGTAGTTATAGAGATATAACAGAAGAATTCTATTTCCTGATTTAAAATAAAGATGAAAGTCTATCACACTGGGTTTTCATTTAGCAGTTATTAAACGGGAGGAGGGTGAGAAAGCCTAAATTTGCGAGAACTGCTTTATCATATTTTGAATATAATTAGTATTTCTTATTTCAGTTTAACTGCAGAAAGACGCCAGTCTATCACTATCTTCACTATCCAACTTTGTTTGATTTAACTAACAGTTGCAAAATTTGGATAATTGTTTATCTTACATATATATCTGAAGAAACTTTTACAAAAGTTTTCATTCACGAAACTATAAATAAAGTTATTCATACTCTTTTAACTTAAATAAAAGAGTATTAAAAGTTATTTCTTAATTGTTTCCTTTTTTTTTTAATTCTTTATAATTAAGATTTTAGAATAATAGCCTTTTAATTAAAAATGTTATTAACAAGAATACCTGTAATAATAAAAAAATAAAAAAAATAAAAAAAAACAGTATTACGAAACAAACTTAGCTGGTTGATAAAATTTTGGAAAAAATCCTTGGTGGCCAGATCTCATTTGTGGTAAACGGCCTAACTTTAGACTGTGTTTTTCCTTCCTGGTTAATTGACAGGAGTCCTTCGTACGTCATTACTATACTTTCATTATTACACTTTTGTTATTATCTCCTTGGAAATGACTTTCCAATCTGTCGACCAATTTTTCCGGTGAAATAAAGCCAATTTCTTTAGGTTGAAATTCACTTGCATGGTGGAATATAAATCATTCCACGTTTCTGCAGCTGCTATAAATGGTATCAGCACTTGGCCATAACAATGCATCACTGGGCCAACCAGTTTTCAGGTAATAATCAGCATTATTCAATCGAGCTGCTGCGGTTTCGCCTTCCAGCACGTTTGCTTAGGTCTGGTATGCGGGAATCAGTTCCGTTGCAAACAGGGTCGATGTGTCCCTTGGTTGCAGTGATAGATCGCTTCTCAGACTCGGTAGCCTCACTTTTCAATATATCAAATTGGTCAATCTATCATTCGTTTCCATTGCGCATGCGCGGCTAAAATGGCGTGATGAATGGGTTTCTCGAATGTCAAAAGTAAAGAAAGCGGTTTTGGAAATAAGGAGGAAATGTAATAGGAGTTAGGCTTTTTAAATATTTATGAGTTATTACGGCTATTATTATTCTAAATTTTCATTCAGATTGGACAGTAGCCAATTACAGCTATCATAACAAAATGGATGTGTTTTCCAAGCGCAAGTTATTTAGCACCGACGGCGAATGCAAATTATATTGAAAATCATAGCCTCGAGATGATTATAAAATGTAGTAATTGAGATTTATAATTTATTGTTAGTACTTTTACTTTTCATAAAGAATTTAAAAATATATACACATTTCATCTATTTTCGAAATGGATTAATATTCTTGAGAAATAAGATCTTTTTTAAATAAATTAATTCCCAAGAAATCTTTCCTCCAGAAGCTTCGTCATGTAGATACCCGAAATTTGTTCCTTTTTTTTTAATGAAATTTTATTTGTAAAGTTTCTCACGTGCAGGCCTACGTCATCCTTTCATCTGTAGTAGGGGTAAGGCTATCGGCATTTCGTGTTTTGAGGTCGATTATTCAGTCCGACATCCATCTGCTTTTAACTGCTGGAAAAGGAACCCGGGTACCCTTTCTCTCAGACTGGATGGACCTCGTCTGTAGGAGGGAATTCATTGTGAAAAAAATTGTGAACCAGCTCCTCTAGTTCGCAATCTACTGCTTTACCATTTGGCTTCGGGGACCACAAATTTTCTATTTTAATAAGTGTTAAAAAAAAAAAAAAAATGGGTAAAAAACGAAGGCACAACGTTAAGAGAAAGAATTCGCACCCTGAGCTATCACCGGGAAGAGACTGGGACAGACGGTTTCGTCCTTTTTAGGACTCAGCAGCCAGCCAAACTCCATCGATGACAGACTCAGAAGGGGCGAGAGGTTAGAATCCCGGGTCTCGCTCCCGAGAGCGGGATTTCCCCCCCCCCCCCCCCCCCCCCCCCCCCCCGAAGAAATCCTAACCAAAAAATTAAATAAAATACAAAATACAAATGTTCCTTGTTCTGCAATCCGCTTGGCACAAAAGGAATTAAATAAAGGCATTTAAAAAAAGAACGAAGCCATATGTTTAAAATAAGAGAGATTTAACGTGCTTAAATTAATGAAAGAAATGGGTAAAAAAAGAAGATACAGCGCTAAGAGAAAGAATTTGCACCCTGGCTGATGAGTCCTAAAAAAGACGAAACGGTACGTCCCAGTCTCTTCCCGGTTCTTTCTCTTAGCGTTGTGCCTTCGTTTTTTACCCATTTCTTGGATTAATTCAGGCACGTTAAATCTCTCTCTTATGTTAAAAAAATATCGACTGTAGACAAGTTTGGTCAAAGTTGGACAGTTATTGGCTATCTTAACAGTTTCTTCGTTATCGTTTCAAATTTGTCAATAATTTAAGCTTTTAAACTTGGCTTAATATGTAACATGCGTTAGAATTTAGTTTTTTATTCATTAAATTGAATAAATGATTGTTTAAGAACCATTTAGAGCAAAGTAACTCGAGCACAACGAATCCTCTTTATTAAGTATTATTATAATTTTTCTAATTTGCTATTGTTTGTTTCGAAATAAATCCATGATTTTTTTTATTTATTTATTTAGCAATATCGTTTTTGAAAATGAATTCCAGTTTTTCTTTGTCTTAATATCTGAACTGGATTTCTTTTCTGCAAATATACATATTTTTTTGTGCAGTTTAGCTTGATTTCATATTAAAAGGCGACTGGTATATAATAGCTGTAGCTCACCGAGCCGTAGCCACAGATGGTTACCATGTGCAGTCATTCTGCGCAGAAGGTTAATATGCAAGGAATTGTGGGTTTACCAAAAAAAAAATAGTAAAAAAAAAAGAACAATGGAAGAGGCACTGAAAATCTGCTATCTATGGATAGCAGTCAAATATTTACTTATCATAATTTAATTTTTTTTTTTTTAAGTAACATTTTATTCTTGTGGAATATTTCGATTCCACAAAACATCCATCCTTTGCCAATTCGAAGTACCATTGCTTTCCTTGACCCATTTATTTCCCGTGACTTTCCTTCTTGTCCGAATGTATCGGTCTCGATCTTGGAAATCTTATATCTCAAATATTCTATCTCATTTATTGGCTAATATCGTATTGGTCAATTTTAATTCCGAAGACTGATACTATGTCAGTTAATAGTAGATGAGTTTTTATATTATTGTTATCACTATTATTAATTTGATAATAAATAATTATTATCAAGTAATTTATAGAAATAATACAATTTTGAATAACAATTATAATCTTAGAGCTATAAATAACTTTAAATTGGAAAATTTGTAATAATTATGGAGAATGCAACCCAGTAAATTACTACAGGATGTGATAAACAAAATAAATCTAAAAATTTTGGTAAAAATTTCAAATTTAAAAAAATTATTAGAAATTGGTTAATAGTAAATTACAATCCTCTGGTTGACTAGAGTTAAAATTCCAGATTTTTTTTTCTCACTTAGGATAATGATAATTTTTTGACTTTATGATATTTATATATATTTGATTTATTATGTATTATTTAAATGCTATTTTTGTATTTTAATTTCTAATACCTGTTGATGGGATTTCTTTGTAAATCATAACAGGACTACGTCTTGTAATAAAATATTAAAATAAATAAAAACAAAAATTATTATTATTATTATTATACTTGGACAATTCTTAGGTATTCTGGGTGAGACTTGAATTGCTCAATTATCCAGTCAAAGATGTTGTCTTTGTACTGTGTAATATGTTATATAATAATTGCTATTGTTATTATTATTATTATGTTTGTATGTTTCAAACCTTGGGTTTCACCCAGCAAAAACAATATGGCGGGTCAAGGACCAAAGCACATACTGCCAAGTGTAAAGACGTGTGCGAGAATGATTAGGGATGTGTGGTTGTGTCCATAAATTTCCTAACTATGCGTGTAGTGTTGAGTACCACAGCCTTCTGCAGTTGTGCATAAGTGTTTTTGTGAAGTCCTAGTGTGCTGAGACTGTGGTGCAATGTGTGAGGCACCAGACCAGTGGCAGACAGAACGATGGGTACAACACGTACTCGATCCTGCCTCCACTGCTTCTGGAGCTCGTGTGCTAGATCAGTGTATTTACTGATCTTGTCTGCGTGAGTTTTCTGCATGTTCTTGCTGATAGGCACTGCAATATCAATTAGATAGGTCTGTTTGTTGACCTTATCAACAAGTGTGATGTCTGGTCTGTTGTGATGTATGGTTTTGTCTGTGTGAATGGGGCGGTCCCAGTATAGTTTATATGAGGGTGACTCTAATACGCTTTGTGGTATGTACTTGTAGTATGTGACCGTGCTCTTAATAAGTGAATGTTTGTGTGCTAGTTGTTGATGAACGATCGACGCTACCTGATTGTGTCGGTGGAGGTAGTCTGTTTGAGAGAGAAGGGGACAGCCTGATATTACGTGGTCGATCGTCTCATGCGTAGTGTGACATTTCCTGCATTTGTCATCATGTGTGATTGAATCGTGTAGAATGTGTTTCTTGTAGTTGCGTGTGGAGATGACTTGGTCCTGTATTGCGATCATGAACCCTTCGGTCTCCCCAAACAGCTCACCACTCGTCAGCCATCTATTATTATTATTATTATTATTATTATTATTATTATACAACTTCTTTTCTCTTTTCTCATTTAATTCTAATGGATATCAATGAATGCACGGACAGTTGTCAAGTGCACCCAAGTTATTCCAAACTAAGGAATCTTCGGACAATGTGACACGAGTCTAGGATTACAGATTTCTGCATTTCCTTTGCTACATGTCTTGCTTCTAGGAATTCCAGTTGTCTGATTGTGTTTACTGGGAAAATTCCAGTCGCCGATATAACTATTATTATTATTATTATTATTATTATTATTATGTAAAAGATTCTAACCTTGGGTTTCCCCAGCAAAAACAATATGGCAGGTGAAGGACCAAAGCACTTATTGCCAAGTATAAAGACGTGTGCAAGAAAGATTAGGGATGTGTGGTTGTGTCCGTAAATTTCCTAACTATATTATTATTATTATTCGCAATTTTCTTAAAACTGCAATATTTGCTTCAGAATTTTTTTTTCAAGTAGTAACTCACTTGTAAGTATCTACTATTCACTTTTGAAATCCAATATTCCTGGATTGCATTGTTTGGGAAGAATCTGATTTTTTAAAATATTGATTATTTTAAAATATGTTCTAAGTACTGTATTAGAATTTATCTCGGATTAATATTTTTGTCCCTAAATTCAAGGTAATATTTTTTTTGAGAACTTTTCTTTTTGCAAACAAATTGAGTACAATAGAAAGATGTCTGACATCGTTTCTGAAGACATAATGACTTTACTCTAATTTTGCTACATTTTAACAATAAGCCATTGTGAGCGCCATCTATTGATAAGATATTATTATTCTTATAGTCTTTTCTCTTATTCCACAGGCAGATTTATGATTTTTCATCATAAATTACTTGAGCCTACGAAATTCATCAAATTAACAGATGGGAATATGACTGTTTTTGATCAAAGACAATCAATTAGGAAAAACACTACTGAAATAAAATTTTATTTCTGTAGAATTTATATAGCGAAAGAATAATTCTAGTCAGACAAATCCTTGTGAATCTTATCTATCTTTTAAATTTCTGTAGGTATTCGTATATTTATTAAAGCAGATAAAAAAAAAGCAAGCGTACTTCCAATTTACTGTTTTTCAATTTTTAAAACTGCCATTTATTTCTTCTATTATCAGAATCATAATCTTGACCTTCAGATTCTTTCTAATTTTGATTTCTTACGTAAGCCTTCTTTCCGTTTGATCCTCATTTCTGTAACTCAGAAAGAAGCCTTTCCGTTTAATTGGCTATTTCCTGTTGACTAACCTTTGCGCGTCCAGAATAAATCAAAAGGCAAATAGTCAACTTAATTAGTTTCGATGATGGATCTTTTCACCAGCATTCATTGGAGCCTTCTTGTCCAACGCGCCGGTGGAGAAGCGACGCATTGTAGGCAGGAGCATACAAATGACTTCCCATCAGTCCAAAGGTCTCTTCGCTCTTGTTCGCACCACAAACCTTGTCATTACAAGCAACGCCATGTGGAAATTCCTTTTCGAGCTGCTCTGCACTAGATGCAAACTGCTCGTTACCAGGATCAAAGAAACAATGGTTATTGGCAGCCCTTGTCCATCAACTTTCTGAAGCTTGAATATTAAGAAAAAGTAATAGAATAAAGCGGTCGTACGAAATTATCAGACCAGTTTCTAAGCAAAAATAAAGTTTGTTCCATTGCATAGCTGGTTTTTAGCAAACTAAAAGATATAGTTGGAAAGCCAACTTTTGAATATCCGCATTGTTAACTCCAAAAAAGTATTTACGAAAAATTAGTAATGGTCTAAACAATAGTAAAGTTTCAGCTTTATTATAAAATTAATACTTATTTACGGTAAAAACTTATCTTCAAAAAGACTATTAATAATTTGATACTTACATTTAGGGCTCATTTAGAACCAATTTACAACAAAATACGGAGTTCACCTTGGGATGATACTTGTCTTCTGTATAATTTCAGCTTTATAACATAAATAACTTTTATTTTTCTACCTCTAGCTCGAAACCTGATGGTCGGATCTGTACCAATATTCATACGTACATTTACCCTAAGTTACTAAAATATATCTATAACATTTCAGGTTTCTATATTTATAAGACTGTAGAGCCACATTCACCATAGATGGACATGTGTACGTCTGTGAAAATTGTATTTTAGAACTTGCCTTCTTTGCTTTTTAGTAAGGGACGTTAGATCCAATTCTTAATAAGTTCTAGTAGCTACTGTATTAAATAGTATAAGTCAGTAAAGTAGAAAAGTTAACTAATAAAAAGAAATTATAATTTCAATTGGGAATAAATTACTAAATTACAAATCAAAATACAAGACATAGCAGAATAAACAGAATACTAAAAGAAAAAAACCATGCGAAGAAGCTTCAGGAAGGAGGCTATAGGGAAAAAAAAAACAACTCTTTCCTTTTCATTAAGATTCACTTTTTATTACAAAGAACTAACAAAATGGAAAAGAATACTTTCGCTAATTGTTTTTCCTTTGAGTTTCCTTGAAAATATAACTTTGAGTGAGAATGCAGGGGTGGGGGTTCTGGCTTTTTTTTTCTCATTAGCCTGTGATGTGATATTGCTATGACGCTCATCCATCAACTCAGTATTAACTTCCGTTGCCGGGAAAGAGTCTTAGAAAACAGAAGAGAAGAAAAAAAGCGAGTGTCAGTCTGTATTTGTTTGGACAGATCCCTTTTAGCTGGGAGGTGTGTATGTGGGTGGGATGGCACTGGGCTCCCAAGATCTGCCGTTGATTGGACGCTGAGGATAATAGCGGTGCCATCACAATGGCGTTAGGCTGTTATTAGTCGATTGCAATGCTACTCGCATCACCGTCTTTGAAAAGAAGTCGTGAACTCCTGCGATTGAGCGCCGCGTTTAATTATAGCCGACGAATCTTTTTGGCGAAAACAACAAAAGCGAAAAATCAAAGAATAGTGGGTTTAGGATTTCAAAGATGAAATAAAAAAGAGTCACAATTAATAAGAAATTATTGCTTTGAATGAACGTCAAATCTGTTAACACCACGAAATTAGGAAATCTTTTTATTAATCCTCTCTCTAAAAAGCTCAAAAAACAGTAAGGGTTTTCTTTTCTTCAATTTCTTATAACATTTTCAGAAGAACGAAAATATGAAATAACGAACCATCTGTGTAATCTTAAAAATAACAAGGAAGTAGTACATTTTAAAATAATTGTCTTTGTTTAAAAAGAAGAAATTTGAAATAACGAACCCTTCTCTATAATCTTCAAAAAAACAAAGAAACATGAAATAACGAACCATTCTTTAGTAATCTGAATCTTTAGTAATCTTTAGTACCGGTAATCTAAAAAATGATAAAAGGAAGGGCATGAATTTTTTAGTTCCAGAAATGTTTTGAGGCCTAGACATACTACATTATGGTCTTTGAAAAAAACAAGTTTGCATCTTTATTCGCTGGGATAATGACTGAGAGGTCAAATGGATTAATTACAAGGACCAAGTATTTTGTGTGGAAACCTTTATAAATGGCAGTCTCATTCTTTACATAAATATATTTAAAAAGAACACATCCAGTATACGCTTCTCAAAACTCCAAAAACCCACATCTTTTATCAAATGATAGTTTGCTTAGGATATATTTAGTTTGTCCCAAATATGTTTGACAAAATTTAGAATCCAAACTATTACAAATGACATATTTTAAAGAACGGTAGATTGATGACTCGAATAATACTGAATAACATATTCTTTAAATAAGAGAATAAAAGCAAACAATTAATTTATATCCGTTCCTCTCTAAATTTGCTTCATAACTCTTCAGAATGATTTCAAAGCAGAAATCCATGAAATATTTATAGATTTTATAGTCAATTTAAGTAATGTTCTTTCCTATTTCATACATATTTAAAAACTCTGTAGATTCCTGTACAACACAGTACTAATACTAGACTCACACACTCCAATCAGTCACAGCGTAATAAAATAAGGAAGTTAATTTCGAGAATTCAAACTCGGAATTCATTATTCCTTTGACTTTTTAAACGCGAGAAATTCACTTTGGACGATGCGCTACTGTGGTCGTCAATTGATGAAAATTACTGCTGTCATTTTAATATTCA
>JAFIDM010005346.1:5698686-5751098 GCA_023159025.1 Thereuonema tuberculata
TCTTTCTTCGTGATGAAAAGTGAAGAAAGGAAAGAATTCTGTGCGAAAATCTATAAAAGCCATATTCAGAGTTTTATTAATAAATATCCTGCAAAGGAAACCAAACTTTGGTGAACTGAGATACGTGGAATGGGTAAACTCTGAGGAAATGACCTATGAAGTTAACTACAGTAGTTTAAAATTTGATAAACAAGAATTTTATTCGGTTTAGCAGAATCCCTAGATCTGCAGTGGCCAATGAATACATCCAATACAATTAAAAGAAAACAAACAAACAAACAAACAAAAATAAAGCTATAAGTCAATTTTATTTTTATTTTTTTTAATTTTATTTCATCAAATAAATCGCCATTAAAGTATTTGTTAATGAATAATAAAATATTCTTGCTTTAAAACGCGAATAATCTCAATCGCTTCAGTATCTTTTTCATTTTTCTTCAAATTTTTAAAAGATTCTCGTGACAGTCGCTGTTCCGTAGTTTATCTACAGATTTTTTCTAACTCCAAGTGAAATTCAGTGTGAACATTTTTTGAAAAAGATTAGTGAAAATTTCGGTGAAGTCTAACAGAACAGGATATTTATAGTGTAAATACCTAAAGGAAAATTAGTAATGTTTGTGCTTAATACGCTACGTTAGTATCGACTGGATTGATACTGGTACCAATATTTTTCACCCGTAAATTATTGAAATGAGTATTTAAATAATGAATTTACAGGAATTGTTTTTGAACTCAATTGCACCAGTAGTAAGACATAGTTTTAAAATAACCCAATTATAATATAGTTAAGGATTTTGTATGTCTCATTACCGGAAACCTCACTAGCAGTAAAAGGTTTTTATGTATTTATGTTCATTAAAGAAATAAGATTCCTAACTAGACCAAGAACTTAGCTCTTTAAATATAGAATGTATAGAATTAAGCCATTCGCCATTACTTTTTCACAATCAAAAGGAGGCTTTTTTTTTGATGAGCACAACTTCTATTGTTAAAATAACAATTTAACAATTATCATCAAAAGTAAATAATTAATCTTATTACATTGTTTTTGTTTTCTCTTACTTTCTTTGCAATCATTGTTGAAAACCATCAATCCTTAATATTAACCGGATGACACTGATTAATAATATGAACACTCATTTGAAAACGGGCCGTAATTCATTTGCGCAGCAGAGCCATGCCATCTAAAATAGACGTCTGCCACCTAGTGGCCGTGAAGGTATCAGTCGTACAGGTTGCAAGTGACAATTGTACTAGTAGTGAAACGCCGTTAAGTCCTACCTCTCAGACTTCGAAAGAGACATGATCACTGGAGCGCCCTCGTTGGAGCTTCAGTGACGAAAACAGCCAATCGTGTGTGTGCTGCAAAAAGCACTGAATCTATTGTTATTACACAAAATATGGTGAGACGTCATCTACGAAACAGAACAGTGGGCGATAGTCAAAGCTCGCCGACAGGATGGACGGGTGTTGAAGCAGATAGTGACCCGACAGCACAAGACAACAGTCTCCAGATAACCTCCCAGATAACCTCCGAGATGAATAACCATCTCCATGACCCTGTATCAACCAAAACTATCCAACGGGAACTTCATGCTACGAACATTCATGACAGAGCGGCTATTCCGAAACCATTGGTGATATCGCATAATGCGTTGAAGTGACGGCAATGGTGCCGCGAGAACAGACACTGGACCTAACAGCAATGGGGACATGTCATTTGGTCTGACGAATCTACATTTACAATTTTTTAGACCACTGGACATGCTTATGTGTGGAGAATGCTCGCTCCTTTCATGTTGACTGCCTCCTTCCTACTGTTAACTCCACAGTTTTTGAACTAGAGACCGCTGTGCACGAGGAATGGTTGCATATGAGCTGTATTTATCCATCCCACGTCGGATACAAGCTGTAATTCAGGCGAAGGATGGGCCAACACCCAACTAATAAAGATTTTGTGTCGTTTCACAGGTATTCATATTATTTTTGTCCACTCCCTGTAGAAATACACCTTTAAATAAAAAAAGCATTTATTTTGAACCAAAAATAATCTTAATTTTTCTATATCTTTTATATCGCATTAGTAATGTATTTTCAGTATTTAACACTATAAGCTGTTCCTATATTACAGTATGAATCAGTTCAAAAAGATCTAAATTTAGGTTCCTTATTACTCCTAAATCCTAATAAGATTATTTGATTTTTTTTTCTTCTTAGGAAAAGCCAATGCTTTTTTATTTCTAGCAGTATACAATTCGTTTGAAATTAATCTTATCACTTCGGTTGTGAAATCTCCGTTGATAATTGGAACAAGATAATTCCCTTCATTGTCGCATTTTCCACTAAATAATCGCTGAGGAATTCGAGGCATTCCTGAACTCACTTGCGTTTTTTTTCCCGCCGCCAAAGTCTTGTGGTTTGGAGAATGTCTTGTCTGTATCTATTCTGTGATGGTATTCAAGGATAGTGTTTAAGATTGTACCAGAAGATCGTTTCCACGTACTTTCAGACGAATCTTAAGCCTAATCTTCTTAGGTGGCTTATTCAGCTGCCTAAATTCCACTGAATGGACACCGAAAGTAGAATAAAACAGGATTCAGCTCTGAAGGATTGTCTGTCTCTCTTCTGGTAAAGCTATCCTCTTTCAGGAAGCCAAAGAATCGATTGTATTGGCTTTTTTCCTTCCTCTTATCTTTTAACTCCAAGTTCGAAATATGTTAAGAACCTACAGAACGTAAGTTTGTTGCTAGTTAAGATTTTGCACCCAATTGTAATGCATTTAAAAATCATCATATCCTGACTTCTTATATACAGTTATTATATACCTGCTGACCAAAATGAGTATAATAATGCAGACCAATTACAACTTTCTCAACAAAAGATTAGCTTAGAAATGTAATTAGTTTACAACAACTTAATATTAAAAAAGAAGAATTTGCATTAGGGGAGACTGGAGTCAATTGTAACAAGCGCTCTGTAGCCTGAGCAAACTTTCATTAAATTCCAATTTTTGGCATGAGGATTCGTCTTATATACAAGAATGATTTAACGAAAAAAGACATCGACCATTCAATTTGCTCTGAAGATAATTACAAAAACATGGTTTTTACTGCTAAAGGTAAGTTTCCTTAGTCGTAGTAATTATCAACTGCAACCAAATGTATTAGAGATAAAAATGTGACAAATATATATAAAGAGGGCAGATAGAAATGCTACATTTCTGTGTCACAAAATATGCTATGGCTGTATCCTGCGCTAAATAATGAACACCACATGTGAATTGAGCTGTTGGGGACGATTGTAACAGTGTATGAAAAGTTACAATTGTAATAGTGTATGAAAAAAAAATTTTGTTTTTACGCCAATACTCTGTGTAGGCCTATATTTTACAAATTAAATTGTATAATTAAATTAAATAAACATTAAATTACAGTTTAAAGTGGAAAAATAATAGGAAATCAAACGTTGCAAAGCCTGATGAATAAATAAAGATATGAATACATGATTAATTAAAAAATATTAAATATAATCCTACTCATTTTATTTACATGAGCCCAACTCTTATTTATTTAAAAGCCTATTGAAGTAATTATAATTATATAATTATAATATACAAAAACAAAAGCAACAATATCAAGAGCACTGCAAGTAGGGATATCTATATGCTAAAACGGAAAGGCAAAGGGACGGTCAAAGAAAAAAGACTCATCAAAATAACTCTGCAAGAAGATTAAGACTAGTAATAAGGCTGCAATAGATTCCTCAAATGAAGAAGAGGAAACATTTTGCTTAGTGTGCTGTGAAGATTACAGAAACAGCAAACCCAATGAGAAATGGGTTTGCTCCGAATGGCCACATGAAGATTGCCTTCCTGGTGAAGCAGTATATTACTGCCAAAATTGTGATTCTGATGATGATGATTGAAATACAGAACATTTATAATTATTAATTTCAGTAGATATTTACAATTAAAATTTGCATTGATATTTACAATTAATATTTTAATTGATATTTTTAATTAACATTTCAATTGATATTTACAATTAACCTTTCAGTTGATATTTACAATTAAATATTATAATTTGATATTTCGGATTAATATTTCATATTTACAATTATTATTTCCAATTAGTAATTTATAATAAATGTTTTCAATTGTTATATCTATAATTACTAAAACGATATTATATTTACAATTAGGATATTATTATTATTATTATTATTATTATTAATCTTATTTGTAGTTATAAATAAAAACAAAAGGAAATTGTATTATTAATATTGTAAAAGAAAAGAGGTGGAAGATTCTCACTCTCACTTGTAAAGGGTTAACACCCAAATCAAGTATAATAAATATTATTATATATTATAATATATTACATATATTTTCAATTAGGATAATTTTGGTAAGAACTTATTTTTTGTTCCCGTTAAAAAATTAAGTTAATAAATAATTTAATAAAAACAATTAAAAATTAAAAAATCATATAATACTTCCATTGGACAGTTTCAAGGAATGACATAGTTCCCCATCATCAGCAAGATGATAAGATCCGATTTGGGGTCAAATGTAACACTTGTAGTGTATCCATTTAAACATATTTTTTGTCACTTTTATATCGGTTTGACGAGTTGTCAATTTTTATGTAAGTCCACCTAATGTTGAAGAAACCTTACATACTTTTCATTTCTGTATATGTCTGATTATTTTCTTGACAAAAAAATATTAGTGAAAAATGTTACAATTGACCCCAGTCTCCCCTGCAATTCCTTTGCACTTTTGCATCTTTAAATCAATTAAAAAGCTGTAAATCCTAACTGCAAACTGTTTAAGCTGGTTTCAGTTCCCGTCTTAGCTGGTATTTTTCCAAGGTTAATTCTCTTCCAGATTTGTCGTTCGCTTCATACAACCATATGACATCTCAACTGAGTCACCATTGGACGATCAGTTGGGTTTTATATGTCCCGTGCGCCCAAATGACCTTTGATGGATGATTTTAATCTTTATAATTTGGTAGAACAACGCTTAAAATTTGTATATATTTTTTTTTCTTTTTCTTTTGTTTTTTTTTTTAAATCGTTTTTGTATTTTGTTTTGCTTTTTTATTTTCTTTTTTTGTTATTCTTCCTTGAATTTGAAATTACTTGAAAACTTAAATGATTTTTTAAGGAAATTGCTCGCTGATCGAAAAAAAAAGATAGTTCTAAAACAAAAATTATTTCAGTAAATTATTTTGCATTAGAGTTATCGAATTGATAGAAAATTAAGGATCCAGTTAATGAATAGATCAAAATGAATAAGCGCAAAACGATGGATTATCTCTGTCTCATTCCATACTGATTTAGATTCCTCCCAGAATCATTGTAATCTCATCCTAAAGCTTTCAGTTTATTTGGTTTTATTTCAATTGTTAAATATTTTAGTGGCTTAACTGAAGTAAAAACTTGATACTAAATTCTATAATTGTGTAGCAGATATCACTCAAGCCGCTACGAAAAAAGGAAGGAATTGCTACTGACCCTAAGTTAAGTGGTCTTAATCTTGGAATGTAATATTCTTCTTAAGAAAGCATCCATTTCTTCAGTTATCGTCAATCTTGTTCGTCAGTTATTGTCGTTAATAGCATCTGTGACCTTCTACTTCAACCCTGTTAGTGGCACTTCATCCTACGAACAGGATTCTCCCAAAGGCCAGAAGTGATGTCAACCTTATTTGTAAGGATTCAGAGATTCATCACATCTTCTTACAATCTTAGAACCTCCTACCATTCTAAATAGCGGGAGAATACAGCATTGAACTAGATTCTCAATTAGAAATTGCCTTCTGTCGTACAAGCATAGCACACAGGACATTTCTGTACTTCTGCAATGATCGCTTATCATCACAAACCATGTATGTCTGCGAAATAGACTGAAATGTCACGACCTCTCCCTCTGTTAGTATATAGCATCTCGACAGTAGTCGCTTGATAATGGAGAGCCTCGTATTCCTTCGAAACAGCATCCTAAGAGAATTTAGGCTTAATGGATGACATAACCTGTCTTTTTTTTTTAAATAAGAAATCAGAATCCAAAAAGGAATGAATTTCAAATTTCAAAGTTTAAATAATTTGCCTTTAAATAATTATACCAAGTTTCAAGTAGATCCAACAATGTTACATAGCTGAAATGGCTGATTTTTATCCGGACTCAGTTAACCAATCGCTTTTCTTAATTACAAGTGAAACTTGATAATAAAGGTAGTTACTGAGAAGTTTCAATTTTTCTCCGCTAAGCCTTGCATTGCTATCAACGAGAATCTGTGACTGCTTCTTTATTCTTGTTACGACTCCGGATTTAATCATCTGACAACCAACTCTGCCGTCTCTGACTTCTTAATTGTCATCAAATGGGTAAATCTGGCTGAGGAACCATGACAAGAACGAAACACCTGTCCCGATTCTTTCTGAAGACAATTTATGGCGTTTGGAACAAATTGTTCATTTTTAGTATTTACCTTTTTACGGTATTGAAGTGGATGTAGTAAGTTGCATTAATAATAAAATATATTGTAAGTTACATTAATAAACCAGTTGCATTAGAAAAAACAAGTAAACTCTTAGATCCAACCAAAAACTTAGTAATTTATGTCTCAATCTTGATGTTTATTCTGAAATTTTCAAACTTATATAGGTTTTTTTTTATATATTAAAAAGTATATATCAAATGAAATAAAAACGACTTTTTTATAGTATTCTTTTATTCTGACACTTCACGACCTGCTGTATATTTTTTTTAGATAAAGACATAATGGTACCAACTATGTTGCTGTAGAAAACTAAGATCTGAATAGCCCAGTGAATCAATGTCTTACTGCTGTTAATCTTGGTCGTAAATTCCTTCGTAGGTGGGCAAAGTCACACTTAAACTTTGGTCCTTTCACAAGTTGCCTTCAGTTTTTATAGCAATGACCTGCATCCATAAATTTAATTAAAACTCTACGGTCTTCTTTGACCTCTTCCTTTCCTGGAAGAGAAAGGGGTTATTAAAATGTTCACTGGGAAGTTTCAATTTTTACATTACACTGAACAAGTCTAAGTGTTCTTGAGGATGAAACGTTCTTTGATTACACGATAGAGTTATGGCCAAGTTGGAACTTCAAATAGTTAGGACTGATTGGAAATCTTTTTTTGCGAACAATACTCGTGTTGTTCGAAAAATTATAAAATTTGTACTAGAAGTAATTTCCCTCAGTTAAGTATAAAATTTGTACCAGAAGTACTTAACTGAGAGAGACTTGAAAATTCTTATTCTAAATTATACAAGCAATAGTTGGCAACCAATTTTGGAATGGTTGCTTGGCAAAATTCAAAAACTCAATGCTGAAAGACAACGGTAGTAATTTTTAAACATTAAATGAAATTTATGTTTATTTATTGCGCTTTTCTGGAGATTCCTCTGTTGTAAAATATGAGCTTCCAAGGGTAGTTCTGAGATATCGTTATCACAGATGGATTTAAAACTTCAAACTGTTATCCTTAAGCTTTAAAAGCCTTCAAACTTTTTTTTTCCTGTCTGATGCCTATTAATAAGCGTTACAAATACTACGCCAAATCTGTCACATTTTGTGCTACTATATGAATCTAATGATTATAGTTTACTTTTTAGAAGTGGGTTTGTGTAGTTGTTGTATCGGCAGTTTTGTTAATTCGAAATTTTAAAAAAGAAAAAATTACCATGATAGATTTAGTAATTTTTATTTCCTGTATTAATGTCGACATTGGTAAAATTCAATAAAATTATATTTCTGGAATTGACTATTATCTTTTTCAAAGGCAAGTGAAGCTTCCAAAGGATGGATCCCAAATACTTCCATGGGAGTTTTATGCCTGAACTTATTTATTTTCGTTTGTTTCTACATTTTGGTGAACAACCTTCATTGGATTCAGAAAAGCAATACTTCAGCAAAACTTGGTATCATTGAAGTCGAAAATCATCTGGAGATACAGAATTTCATTTTTTTCTCCTCCCACGATCTCCGATTTCTCATTAAAAGGTTAATCATAACCCTGAAGGCACAATTGGCTTTTTGAGTTGATTTCTTTTATCTTAATAAAGAATTAACCTTAATTAAATTTAACTCTTAGTTTATCTCGAAGTGGTTTTTATTTTTCGACGAACAGTATTTCGATAAGAAAATGGATTAAATATTAATTCCTTGAAAAATATAAAAATTTGATGCTACAAGTAATTTTTTGAGATATTTTTGAACTGATAAAGAGTTTAAATTCATATCAGGCGCTTAGAATGGTGCGATTTTTAAAGATAGGTTTTAGTTTTACATTAAAAAGTATTCTGTGAAATCAGGTTTATTATTAAAGTCATCTTTCATAAATGTTAGTAATTTACCCCAGAAATCCTATAAAAGAACATTCTTTAATGTCCACAATATTTCGTGTTTCATTTCAAAAAACTTCTTCAGGTGTACAAGAAAACAAAAGTTTTGTAGGATTTCTGGAGTAGGTTTATTATTTTTTAAGAAGTACAAAAAACGAATTTCTAGTAATAAAAAAGAGATAAAAAAATGTTTAATGCAGATATTTTGTCTATCGGCTGGAGAAGTCTGGTTCGATCCTTCGCCAGGGTTGGCGATTTCCCTCTTGTTATTTCTTCAAAAACAATATTTGAGATAAATCAGTACTGGATTTCTTACTTGGAATTAATGTCACCTCTTCATGGCGACTGCAGAAGTCTTTACCTTCTGTGCTGACTTTCCTTATTTGAGGATAAGAACACATGCTTTAACGTATTTATTCAAACTTAATTGGAAAGTGTTATTTTCCTTTTCATTGCAGTTTTGTTTTCAATACAAGACTGTCTTTAAATACGCTTGGCAGTAGTTGAATGATCTATTATGATTTTGTTGATACAGGATGTCTTATGATGCTCAGTCCCGGTTAGTGTGTTTGAAAACTTCGGTCTGTCTGTATTCGTCCGGATGTAGTTCTTGAATCCTTACCTGGGTCTTTGCTTTAAGTTTCTCTCCTTCCGGTTATCTTTGACCAGTATTGTATAAATTTCATATTATAATAAAAAAAAATCCTCAGACAAATCAACGTTTCTTTTTGAATCTTTCTTTAATAACTTTTTTTAAAACTCCAACATTACAACATTACATTTTAAAAAAGCTATTAAAGAAATATTTATGATGTTTTAAGAAGAGTTCATTTAGCTATTGATCTTTATTTGTGCAAATTGTCGTAAAATTGTACATTTTTATTTGATATTTTCTCTCGTTTTTATGAAATTTGTAAAAAAAAATATTAATCACATGATTTTATTTACATTACTATATTCCTTTATTACATTGTAGTATCTTTTAAGAATTGTCATTTAGGAAGTAATTTATTATCACAAGCTTTCTTAAAGATAGTATTATACAGTATAATAAAGATAGTAATAAATATAGTAATGGTAATGATAGTTAAAAAAAAAAATCTGTACCGCAACAGGCCATACAGGTCCTCGGTTGCGCAGAAGTTTAGGCTCCAGCAAATCTCGACCACTGGGACTAGTTCGATGGTCATCCCTTCGCCCGCCCGGCTTTAACCTAAGTACGAAACTGGTACCCATGTGACAGAGAGCTGGGTTAATCCTACGATCCGTCTGGAAAAGAAAATCATCGTGCAAGAATGTCCGCTGGGAATTGAACCAGAGCTCCCCCAGTCCTGAGTCCAGCGCCTAAACACTGAACTACTGGATCCCTCCTTAGATATAGTTAGACAGTAATTTCCTCAAAACGTTTAGTTAATTAATATTTCTCAACTGAAATAAATAAAATAAATGCTGTAAAGATAAACAAAAAAAAATGTTAATGAAAGTGGAAGAAATGCTTTGTAATAGATAAAATAGATTAAATTATATTGGATTAGATATCTTCTACTAAGGCGCGGATTTCTCATTTCTTTGTATTCAATCTTTCGAGTTATGACTTATATGAATCTTTGCAATATAAAGTATCTGAAATAAAGTAAAGTTATGTATTTTCTTATTTCGTATATAAGAAGTATGTGTACGTGTGTGTGTGTATTTTTTTTTAATATTTTCGATCAATATTTTAAAATATTTTATATTGTTTTTTTATTATTTATGGCTTCAAATTAAGATTAATTATTAATTCATAATAATTACAATCGAACCACATTCATTCGAAATTGTTGCAAATACACTTAAAAAGTATGAAATCATCTTTCATTTTTTTAAATTAATTAAAACTGATACCTAATCCTGATAATTAATATCTAAATCTGATATTTAGCAGGGTTAGATATATTAGAAATCATTCTAGGGATTACACTCATTATTTATATGGAAGGAAATACTTACTGTTCTTACCTAGCATTTTAAGTAATGGATTTTAAAATTCAAATTATACCAGTTCTAATTTGTTGACTGAGTAGAAAATATTCTAAATAATAAATTTAACGTGCTGTGCATAGTAATAACAAAGCAATAAAAACGAAATCAAAAACAGCACCAGAATAAACAAATTGCCATTCTGAATCAATTGGTTGTGTTTAACAACACACCAATTTATTTTCTTGTTTCTTCTGTTGTCGGGGGCCACTGCCAGAAGTGACGGTGGCCTTCACTTACGTTCTTGCCGTTCTGGGTCTTTTATCAGGGTGGGCGGATTGGGCTGAGGAGTCCCTGGAAGGACGAAACGGGCCGTCCCCAATTCCTCCCGATAATTGATTCAGAATGGCAATTTGTTTATTCTGGTGCTGTTTTTTATTTCGTTTTTATTGCTTTGTAGAAAATATTCCTTTAATATTTATTTGATAACAAGTATTAAATTTCAAAGATTCTAACAATCATGAGTGTCATTTAATACGTAAATTGACTTAAAAGATTTTGATTTTAAAGATTTTTACCATAAATTTTATTATATTCCTGAAAGCATTACATTTTTATATATGAATTAAGTATTTACTACTACGTTAATTATGAAAAACCCTTTTAATAAATCTT
Source organism: Thereuonema tuberculata (assembly GCA_023159025.1). Lineage (NCBI taxonomy): Eukaryota > Metazoa > Arthropoda > Chilopoda > Scutigeromorpha > Scutigeridae > Thereuonema > Thereuonema tuberculata. The sequence goes on from JAFIDM010005346.1 coordinate 5,709,697, forward strand.
TCATTGTCTAAAACCTCACAAATACCCTGGAGGTATTTTGAGGCGACATAGTGGGCGCTTAGAATTCGGATCTACCCTTGAGGACCTTCTTGTACTTAACTTGTTTTAGTAAAATGTCTTTGAGACAATTAGGAAACGCTTGGAAGGTAGATCTAATCGACTGTTTATCCTTCACTAAAACAGTTAAGAACCACTGGTTTAACAAAACAAGAAAGATTGATAAAGAAGGTTGCGTCAAAAAATTATATATATATAGATATCTTTATGTATTAGTGTTATATTAGTAAGTTTTGCATTATTTTATATCTGAAGATGTAAAAATATTGATTTAATGATTATGTTATAGTGATTATGAAGAGCTTTTAAGGTTTTTATTTTCAATATATTATCATGGAAACTTAAGTCTGTCTTTTTTTTTAAAGTTAGCAAACTTCTACTTGTTTGAGATTATTTATGTTTTCTCACCCCTGATAGTAAGTTATTAAGATATACCATAATTTCCTGAAAGAGATATTGATTCCGGCGAGAGAAAACGATATCTACTGATCAATAAGTTATAAGATTGCACCCTGTGGATGGCACGTGACTAATTAATAATTTAAGTCAGTTTATGCTTTCTAAATAAAATAAGAATTCTGCTCCTTCTTTACTTGGCCTTACGGGAATTGGGTCATTTCTTATTGGAAGGAATTTATTATTATGGCTTCTTATTCTTGAGGCAATATTTTACAACTATTTCATCAATATAAGATTTCTCTGAAATACACTCATGGACAAAAAAATTAGCGCACCAAGAAGGAGTCGTCAAAATGAAACGAAAATTTACATACGTAATGACTACTTTCATATAAGTAAATGATTAGAAAATCAAAGAAAAAGGATAATTTATTTCAGAGAAAAAGGCAAAAGAACGGAGGAGTTAATACTCCGTTGGACCCCCTCTAGCGCGAATGCACGATGCGATACGATCGGGCATTGAGTCATACAAGTTCTGTATGATGTCTTGAGACATTTCGTTCCATATTTGCTGTAACCTTGCCTCTAGTTCGTTCAAACTCGTGGGATGCCCAACTCGTCGTCCCAAATGATCCCAGATATGCTCGATTGCAGACAAATCTGGGGATCGGGCAGGCCAAGGAAGGGTAGTAACAGTGCGGAGACAGTCTTGTGACACCCTTGCCGTATGAGGCCGAGCATTGTCTTGTTGAAAAATGGCTCCTGGGAGCCGTTGCATGAGTGGCAACACATGTGGTTGCAGGATTTCATGAACATACCGCTGGGCTGTCATGGTGCCACGGAACAATACTAGGGGTGACCGTGTATTGTAGGCAATGGCACCCCATACCATCACACCAGCTGTGGGAGCGGTGTGTCGCTGTACAGCAAAGGCAGGATTGAAGCGTTCACCACGGGCTCTCCACACACGAACACGATTGTCATCACTGCCGAGATTGAATCTGGATTCGTCGCTAAAGCCGACCTGGTTCCATTCCTGGTTCCAGTTTCCTCGTGCGCGGCAAAACTCCAAACGTAGGCGTCGATGGGTGGGCGTCAAGGGCAGCACACGTAATGGGCGCCGCGATACCAACTGTCCTTCAGCCAGGCGCCTTCGTATGGTTCGAGAAGACACAGAGGCCCCTAGTGAAGGTGCTACCTGTGCCTGGATGGCGGCCGATGAAGCAGTTGGCTGTACGCGTGCATTTCTGACTATGTGGCGGTCTTCTCGACGACTGGTCTGTCGAGGGCGTCCTGAGCCTGGTCTTCGTGTACATGACATCTCTCGGGTCCACTGTCCCAACACCTCCTCACAACACAATCAGAGCGGCCTAATTGACGAGCTACTCGCCTAGCTGACCTCCCAGCTTCCATCATCCCGACGATTCTCCCTCTCTCAAACTGCGACAACTGCGTATACTGTCTTCGAACACGGCGTAATGACATGTCTACCTCAGCTCTTCCTTTGTAAATGATTCAGCACACTCAAACAAGCTTTGGTTACCTGTTTTATACTCCACAGAGTACGATGTTCAACGCCCTCTACCGGCTATACGTAATGCGCAATCACGCTGCATTTCTAATAATTTGCATATCTCCCCGACATGTACCTTCATTGCAAGTTTCGTTACGATCCCGCAATTATTTCTTGGTGCGCTAATTTTTTTGTCCATGAGTATATTTCCTAAGGTTTGTCTGTCTGTCCGTTCGCATTAAAAAATTACATTCCTGCCGACCTATTTTCATCAAACTTTGTAAAAAACAATAAGAAATTTGAATGAGATTGAATGAAAATGTGAAAAAAAAAAACGTTAGGCTACTAGATGAACTGCTTTTGAAATTCGTACTTCTTCGTCTCCTGTGGATTGAAACAGATTACAAGCCCACGTTAACTCATAAAGGCATAACAATAACACAAAGATCTACACTCTGCTGTTATTTTTCTTTTAAAAGTTATTTTCTCAATTCAGTTCATTTCACATAGTTGAAATTTAAGATAAACTGAAAAACCTTAAATTAGAAGAAAACTTATTTGCTATTTTGATTAAAACTGAAAAAGGCGAAGCTTCACTAATAAACTTTTATATTTGTTGCTTGCTTATATGTATGTGAATGACACTAAAACAGCTGGACTGACTTTTTAGTAATTGCATAGATGTCTGTATCTGTATGCGTAAGTGTGCGTATGTGTGTTAATGCCCTCCGCAGTCGGAACCCCATGAATCTTGTCTCCGAGTCTCTATGACTTGGAGATTTGGAGAAAAATCCAACTTCCGGTCCAGATCACTTCAGGTTTTAAGTGACCATGATCAGGAAAATTACTACTACTACTTGGACAAAATTAGGGTTAAATCTTTTCTGACTCGACTATGTTGAGAATAAATATGATGCCCTCGACGTAATGTGGCCATTTCATGATGAAGATGGCCACTGGCCACTTATTCAAGAGTCTTCCGACGTACGAGATGAACGACATGTGCGGTTATGGCTTGAAATTTACTTGACTCTTGAATTACAACAGCTTCAATAAATGAGTTTCAATGAATAGTAGTGTCACTTGTAACAACGCAAGCGTTTGATCGATGACAAAGTATACGAGTTGGTTTGGATTACTTTTGTTTCAGAAGGTGAATTGACTTGTTACTAACACGATTCGTATTCATAGATCAGTTTTAAGAACTTTCATTTTGATCATGTCTCGTCCATTCTTGCTTTTTTGAATTGAAACTGATTTTTTTTTTAGTAAAGGGCTTCTATCATTGGAAGTTTTCTCTAAATTTTTAAAAATAAAAGAAACTTTTGACATACATTAAAAACTTTTAATTCGTTAATTTAGGAATTAAAAATTTTAGACATAAAAAATTCAGTAGATATTAGAAAAATATAGTCAACATTAAAACAATATCATTCATTATGAATGTTAATCGTAATTTGAATAATTTTTCTGCCGGTAAAAAATGATTTCACAGATTTGTGGTAACTGAGGCGATTTTCGAACGCCAATGATGCTGCTCAGTTAGTATTCGATGAGTAGCTGAGCAGATAACTAGTATTAAAATATTTAATAATATTTTTCTTCTTTAAATATTATTGAATATTATTTTTTTTTCTAAACTGAGGTAATAATATCAAATGATTAATATACTTTTCTCAGTAAATTCTAATCTTTTTGTTTGTTTATTTACTACCGTAACTTTATTGAATTTATTTTGTGGATTATTTTTTAAATTACTTTAATATACGATATATACAATTTAGCGTTCTTTTGAGCTGAAGAGGATTTTTAAATAAAGCATTAAAAATTTGTATTTATTTTTTTTGGTTAATTTTATTTGAAATTTTAAATGAAAGTGTATATTGTGCCATAAATTTACTGAATTGATTAATATTTTACAATCTGGAATATAAAAGTGGATTACATTGGATTTACGATGTCGTAGAGCTATCAATAGGATTTTCTAAACATGATGCTTTTCACAGTTCCGGAGATACAGATGATGCTGCACCTCTGACACCTTTATTTGAAGAATCCCTGTTATGTTTCGCTGTCTGCTAGAGCAATACAACTACTGTGAGGTTACAGAAATATCAATAATGGTGGCCATTTCGTGAGGATGTATGAGAACGCCAGCCATCGAAGCTTATTTAAATGTAGTGACGCTGTGATTCAACACTAAGTTAAAAAGAATATATCGATCCTAAAATAAAAATGTAAAATAAAAATAACAGAAATAAGAAAACTATTGCCCTATGTCAAATTACGTAAGTGTCTGTTAAATGAGACGTAGTCCGCTTGTACCTTATGGTTCGTATTAAACTATTCAATAACCACAGATGGGTAGGAATCTAAATGACACCCTGTCTTTGTGAGCATTAGTTACAAGGCGACTCTCCAAGGCCTTTGTCTTTGTCTTTGCTTAAATAAAAAGATGGTAAACGTCTAGACCTATTGTATTAAGGATTTTTCTCTATCATTAAATGCTCCAATCCAATTATTCGCAGTTTAGTTTTGAATACAGCAGTAACGACAACATCTGTGTCTAGACCAACGACAAAATAGGACGGGAGATAATTGCAATTGAAAGAACTCATGGAACAAATACTTTTTGAGTTAAGAATATCCCGAAAAAAGTTGTAATTAGAATAAGAAATTTACGGTATTTGCGTCTGTGACAGATCTATCTACATATTAGATCTCAAGCTTCTAGCAAAGACAATTTCTAATGTACCAATGGATGGAGCATAATTTGTTCTTAAGAGGGTTTTTTTGTTTGTTTGTTCTGTGTTACATTGACAATAGTCTTGTTCACGTTACCTGTCTTTCCCATCGGAATTGTTTTAACGTAACAAACACAAATAGCCCAAATAATCTTAAGCCATGAACTGTAATCACATAACACCGTAATATTGAAAAAGGGAAACTAGATTTCTCTGTAATTTTGGTATCCTTCAAAGGTAAATTATTGCTTAGCATTATTATTAGAAAAACATGAACATCTTAAAAAACATGAACATCTTAAATAATGGGAAACATCAAGCTTAACATGTATAAATAATAACAGAGTGAGAGAAAAGCTTTTTAACGCTTTATAAGCTCTTTGTGGCAATGAATTTGCAAATGAATTTTAAGTTCGTCTACAGAATTGAGAATGAGTTTAAATTTTATACATGGAATTATGCAAAAGCAAATTTCCTTTCTAATCCAATACAGAAAAAGTAACGCTAAAAAAAAAGACTAATATATTCTACGACTGATAATTTCTTTTAAAACTGTTTATTATAATAACTTAAACTTGAAAGTGAGAAATTTGAGGAGTGAAACTAATGTATAATTAATAATTTCCAATTTTATTCTAATTGAAAATAGGAATGTAAAAATTACATATTTTAGATATTTATTTTAACTTGTCCAGATTTTAATTTAAAATTTAAATTCTAAACTTTGAAGAATTTGAATATTTAGTTCTTCATTATTGAATCATCATACAGAATTCCATCCATGCTTTAGACACACACAAACATACACAACCAATCCTAGTTTCTTACAGTGTGCTGTTGATAGGTGAGATTTTAGGGTTTGGTTTCTGAACGTGCACTTACGAATATTTTTTTTACCTCCCCAGAGGCAGTGGAAGGCTGTCGTGGTTGTTTTCTTTGCGTAGGAGGTCGTTGGTACCATTGGAAAGACGTCAATTAGCTCCAAATGGGACGATTGCGGGTATTTGCTTGGCGTCCCTGCGAGGGAAATACATTACGGCGTTTTAGAACCTCGCATTATCCACTGTAATAGAGTCCCCATTGAACGAATTTGATCCTTCGACAATCGTGCAGCGATATGCCTTCACCCCCGTAGACGCCACTGTGGGGGCGCCATTTCCGAGCGATTAGAGCCGCCATTTCGTCTTCCAATTCATAACAGTTGGGGACAGAAAATAGCACGACCAACCCTGTTGGCATAGATACTTCCAAACCCATAAGGTAAATGATGGGTAGGTCATAATCACATTTCTCCCTCAAATTCCGTATTTCACCAGAGATACTGAAGAAACGTTTGCGTAGAATTATCCGTCTTCGAAATGCTATCAAACTCAGAATCATATAGACACAGTCATAATGTTCATCTCTTTCAAAAAGTGTAGCAAACCAACTCCTGTCTCTCTCTCTCTCTTTCTACGACTGCAACACGAGTGTAGGCTCTCAATCACTGTCATTAGTAAAAAAATGATAGAGAAATATTATTTTTTCCTTGTCTCTTTCCTTGATTAACTTAATTGTACATTAGAGATAAAAGCAGCGAAGATTTCTTAATAAAAAATGAATAATGGCTAAACAAAGATTGTTGCTTCCCAGATGGGCGCGAGAAAATTTTCGTTCCTTCTACTGGATAGACTGACTTCGAAGTGCAAATAATGAATGAAGTACAAAACGAATACTTTTTAAGCTAATTATACAGAAAACATAAGTATGGAGATGCTTAGTTCCGATTATTTCGAAATAAAGGAGAGGTATATATTCATAAACTCTTAGAAGATTTCGATTTCAAATATTTTAGCACTTGACGATTCCTACTTCAACAAGGATTTTTTTTCAGGGTACTTCTCTAGGATTCGCAAAATCATTTAACGTGATCTCTGTGCCGAGGCATTTGTACAGTGCTTAAGAAGAGATTTTTAACAAACTTACTTCTGGATTTACTGCAAAATGGGATGATCTCTTAATCCGGTTAATGTTAATCTTTATCTGTACCCATATTCCTTCAGTTAATAAAATCTAATGTTGATAGTTTTGATCAGTTTATATCTATGTGATTATGATATATCTTAACTATAACTATAAAACAGATTTTTATGTTAATTTCGTTATAAATTAACATTGTCCGTCTTTTTAAAAGTATACATTACACTTGTATGAAAATAAAAAAAATTAATTATAATAAATATTTTTTTTAAATATAGATGCACGAAACAATGCAGTTGTTTTCTTGCTTTATTTGTGCTTTCATCAACTTGCCTTTAAAAAAATATTTGTCACATCTCATTTTTCAAGTTAAAAACTACAACTTCACATTCATTTCATTCAGAAATTAAACTAATAAATAAAATTATTAGTAACTGTTAATAGCCTGAATTATTATTAGTAAACAGTAAACGTAAATACGGCAGCATTAACATTGGAAATAAACATAAAATGAAATAAAAATTACTATTAAAATAAAATATATATATATATATATATATATATATATATATATATATATATATTAGAATACTACTAATTCTAATCAGAAAGTAGAAAAAAAAGAAGCTACAAATCATATAAAAAAAGTTTGAATTCTCAGATCCCACATGATGTTGAAATGCCGTTATCCCAACTTTTCAAGAAGAAAGAAAGAAAGAAAAAAGTTTGTCTTTTTCTTGTGCATATAAGTTTTGTAATTATTTTGCCGTAACTTGGTGATGGTGTTAGGGTTTTCCGATATCTTGGAGCTAATTGAGTTGTCGTTCTTAGTGTCAATCACAGATCCTTTTATGTTACGCGATCACTCGCACAGATTTCTATCAATAATTAGTCGGCCTGAAACGGACACTTGGTGAAGTCATTAACGGCACCAATATCGCATTAATACCATCCGCGTTGACTGAGATGTCATAAATACTGCTCACGGAAAAATGACGCGCCTGCGCAGTTAAGTTAATCCTAAATAATGGAAGGCTCATGATGAGGGCGCTTAAAACCACCTGCGAAAAAGGACACAAAACAAGAGCAGATGCAGAAATGAAATGGACTCTTTTATTCAGTGGAGCGTTGATTCATTTATATCGGCTCCAAAAAGACATTTCGCAAATAAATAACCCAAGAAATGTAGGATGAATTAAGTTAAATTACTTCTTTAATTACATTAAACCAGAGACTCATAATATGGTTTTCCTGTTTCGAATAGAACTACAGGAATCATGTGTTGAGGCATGCAATAGTCATAGCACATTTTCTTCAGCTTTAATTCACATCAGAGAATAAATAAAGAATACAGAAACAAAACTAGTGAAGTAATGTAAATTGGTTGTGTTTTGTAATCTATGAAAATATGTACCGTTGTAGTACAAGGCATCTATATTATTTCATATTAATTAGATTACATAAAATATACATAATAAACAATTTGTAATAGTAATCATAAATGAAGCGGTTCTCGTTTTTCGTAGAGAATGTTTTCCTGCTGTTAATCAATGTTTTGTAACTTGTAATAAGTTCCAAACGTTTTCTTTATGTACTACTTTGTTTAATTATTTGTCTAACACGATTACAATAATACCGAAGTAAAAATGCTGTTATTTTTCAAGAGACAATTTCGTATTTGAAAACTTTTAATATTTCTAGTAACTTGTTAACTACGGTAATGATTTGTTGTTGACAAGCTTTTTTTTGATTTAGGAGAATAACTAAACAAGTGTTCCAATATCGACAAAAGAACTTCCAAGAATAATACGAAAGATTATCTTCATCTAGAGCAGGAACAGGCTTTGTAGACGAGGTCTAAAATGTTATTCGATCACGACAGAAACCTTTTCTGTGATGAATGCACAGAACCGCAGAAGAAGAAGAAACACTATTCTTAATTAGAACTGAAAATTATATTTTAAACCTCTTAGGATAACAAAAGAGATCTGAAAGAATTTAAAATAACTGTGTATTATTGTATTCACCACTTCAACATACTAAAACTGTATAAAAAAATCCAAACAAACAAAGAATGAATAAAAATTTTTGGAAAATCTTGTTTAGGAAGTATCTCAAAAGAATGGATTTTTTTTTCTTTCTAGTGGGAAGGATAATTTGATATTTAGAAAAAAGTTTCGTTGCTTCTTTGTCTACTGCCGACTGTTTAATCTCTAATTCACTAAATTAAGTGAAGGAAATAATTTATGCAAGTTTCGAAACGGAAGTTTTGTGATTGGCAAGAACTCGGAGATACAAGGGAGTTGGCAGCAGAGCTTTGGTTCGTTCTCATCTCTTTGAAGATGCCCGCAGTGGTGATGCACATATGGCGCCATTCGCAAGTGCTCCATTTGCCTGTGGGGGTGAAACCTTAGTCCCAATCAACTTTCGGCTCTGTATGTGAAGTAGAAAGCAACGACCATCTGACAGAAACAACACAGCTGACCTTCAGAGATCAAGCTCAGTTTCGACTGGTCTGAAAAGAGGAACCTCTTGATTTCATTTGTAAGTCCAGTTCTATTGAATTGTATCTTCTTTTTTCTTTAATTGTATGTATTTCTTTAAGAAACTGTTAAGCAGAATAACTCGGTATTGTTGCAGTCTATGTAGACTTCATTTTGATTTTCGTTACAAATATCACTGTTAAGAGCTTTTGGATCGTGTTGTAGAATACATTATTATTAAGTAGATAACGACCTTTGATTTGAGGCTAAGATCCAAATTTCTTTGCAGCACTCATTTCTCTTTGCAAAGGGCGATAATTGTAGACTATTGCGCCGAATAAATCCTTTCCCCGAGTTAAGCAGTTTGCTTTAAACGTAAGGCAAGAAACGTACACATAAGAACAAAACAAAAGCAAGCATTCAAGCCAATTCCTGGGTTTCGAACCCAAGATCAATCGCTTCAATCGTTGGTAAACGTTGATCCTTGACCAGTGCTTACACAACGGTTCTTCAAAAATAGCATTTGGATAATTTAATAGAATGTATATGAAATGCTTTCATGTTATCAGTAAAAGAACATGTCCTGACAGTGAAAAAAAATTGTAAGCAAATTTTTTTCATAATTTGTAATGTGTGTGTTTTTAATTTTTTTGGTCAGAATATTTTCAAGCAGTGCAGAAACAATTAAGACAATTTTTAATTCTTTCAATTCTTAATGCCTTTTTTTTAATAAGATATTTAGTGTATGGTTTTAATGTGATGGCAGCCTTGAAGAATTAACTTCTTTGTAATGAAGGTAGTGAAGAAGGCAAAGAAACATACTTAGAAGTAAAGTTGAAGACACTGTGCAATGGAATTATTTATTCACTGGTCGTGATAAATTTATATCGGAAGCAAAGAGAATCTGGAAACACTGGAACCGAGACTGTCGAGAGAAAAGCGAAGAATTGCAGTGTAGGAGGCCAAAATCTGAAAAATCTAACGTAAATTCATAGAAATACGAAGCTGATTTGTACAATTTTTGTTAATCAAATCACGATTCAAGGGCCTTACTCTACAACAGCTACCGCATCTTAGGAAGTGGGAAGTTTCATCAAAGAATTTAGAATTTGTGAGCCATTATATAAACTGTAGTCAAATTGAGTAGCTTAGTACCAAACATGATTACCGTTAAGCTACACGATAAATAAAAAGCTACTTATTTAGAAAAGACAAAAATTCAATGGTAGATATAAAAGATTGTTAAGCATCATTTAAATATTATTACTGACTATTTTAACATGCAGAAGCTGATAAACCAAAACAGCTTTGTCAGGAAAGCTTGTTTTCGTTTTATAACAAGAAAATTGCTATAAAACGAAAATGAACTTCCATGACAAAGAACCACTTACATTAATGAAGTGCTCTAATTTTATGTGTAGATATATATAAAAAAACCAGCTTATAAATTTTCAGCTATTCAAGTTTAAAATGCTCTTTATCACATAAAAAAATATGGAGTCTCTTTGAAAATGATTTCGTGCAATGGAAAATGAAATGCTGCTGGTTACCAATCAAAAATGGTGAAATGTAGAATGGTAGGAAGAGGCTCTGTGAAAAGTGATATTAATTAGTTTAAATTGAATAGAAGCTCTGGCTGTGATTGTTGGTGGATTTAACGACCGTAACGCTTAAAGAACACAACAAAATATTGATAATTAATTACGTTTCACCTCAGAATGAAGATTAATGGAAAAGTTTCTTGAGTGGAAATCCTCTTTGCAGATTAAAATGATTCTGAAACATTGCAGAGCGCCTGCGTGGATTGGTAAGACATTGACCACAAGGATGGCATTGGATGAGGGAAGGAAAAAACACTAGAAGCAACGATAGATTCGATCGTTTTCTTCCATTTCTCCATTTCCGTCCGTTTATCCTTTTGGAATTTCAAAAACGAACGAAACATTAATATTTCAAACATTAATTTTACCTCGAAAGGTGATCGACCGAAAAAGCAGAATCTGTCTGGGGTTTATTTACATATCGGATAGAGGTTTAATCCTGAAGTCGATCCAATCAGATGTCAATATCAGACGGAGTATTGAAATAATATTTAAAGAAAAAATACCATTTTATGAAAAATAGTTGATAAATGTGTCGTGTCGAATTGTAGTTTTGATGAGAGACATTCTAGCAATGTTAAATGGTATAATATTCATTTTTATTCTCGTCAGTTTGCACTGTTTTAATCAGCGATCTATTAATAGATAGACAACATCTAAAGGTCCGCCAACTTTTGGGAGTGAAAATCATTGGACTCTGTAAGTGACCAATCATAGGTCGCCAGTTCTGAAAAAAGGGAGGTTTTTCTTTCTCCCTTTTTTTTTGCTGAGAGAGCTAAGGAAAGGATTTGTCGGGTCGAGATTCGAACTAAGTCTATCCAACGCTATATCATTTTACTAAAAACAAAACATTCAGATAATGAATTGTCTATGAAGGACTACTCTCATTTTAAGCGAGTTTCAATCCTTCTCCTCGATGATTGTTCAGAGGGTCACATTTGACCATCGTTACATATATGTATATCTGACATATTTAGTAATAATAATAATAATTAATTAGAGTTCCTTTTAAATGTCTCAGACATTACTTTTTGCCTCTAAAATAACTTTAATAGAAAGCAAGTTTAACGTCCGTAATCATTTATAAATGGAGGGAAATCGCCAACCGGACAATAAATATGCTTTCGCCCATTGAGCCAACATCAACGAGAATTCTGTACAATTGTTTCGTCCTTATTGGGGACTCATTAGCAGAATCTACTCGTTGACGTTTGGCTCGCCGCGCGAAAGCTCTAACCCAAAAGCAAACGCGATCCCGCGAATGGCCCACCGGGATAAACAACAATAAAATAAAAAATGATCCTGAAAGATCCAAATTATTAACCCCTTGTCCTCTCACTGAAAGGCACTAAGGAAATTAATCACAAAAAGGCAAATTGAAAAATTCAATTGTACAGAATTCTCGTTGATGTTGGCTCAATGGGCGAAAGCATATTTATTGTCCGGTTGGCGATTTCCCTCCAAAATAACTTTAATTTGAAAGAAAATTCTCACAGTTTATAATGATATATTTTCATATAATTAATTTTAAAATATAAATTCTATTCCTTAGAGATAGAAATCCGAAAATCAAACGATTTCTAGGAGTTAATTATTAATGGTTATTACAACATTTAGCAATTTGTAAGTAGATTTACACAAAAATAAATTATATAGTGGATAAATTTTTGTATTTTTGACATTTAAAATAATAATTTCTCAAAATTAACAAAATTAAAAAAAAATACGATAACGACATTATTTGTCGTTTGAGTTATTTCTCACCGATATTTTTATTTGAGTTATTTGAGTTATTTCTCACCGAACCCCTCCCTTCATTGAAATGGTCAATGATTCTCCCAGATATGAAATGGATGCCAATTGTTTGAAGTTTCATTTTCCTTCAAATTAACTGGAAATTATATTGGTTAAAATCTTAATATTGATTAACGATTGTGTCGATAAAAATAATGAACATTAGATAAAAGCACTTCAGGTGTTCCCTATTTATAAATTTTACCTCCTCAGATGCAGAAGCACAACTTTATTATCCATAACTGGGAATTCGCTTATTAAAAGGCTTTTATTACCGGAAAGACCCGAAACTGTAAGTCAGATAATAAATAAGCCTTTGATTATGAAAAGGAAACCAAATGTCAACTTCGTAATGAGTTTTTCTTTTTATGGGGCCTACATACATAGGCAACTGTATCCATATACACATAAACGACAAGATAGTTTATGTATGCTTCCAGATAGACAGAATGAAGTTACTGAAATCGACAGATCTCATCTTAAATCATTGTGACCTTTCATTGATTATCATCGAAATAATGGCCGTTTCATTAAATAATTATTACTTTTATTAGATTCCCTGTGCCCGTTTTATGCAGGAATCAATTAAAGCTTCAAAACTCAATAATTTAATTATCCATTTAATATCACTATATAATTATCGTTATAATAATAGCAGCAACAATAATTGTAATATATCAGCCATATTATCTAAAATTGATTATATTTGATTAATGATTTACGATAAAATCAAATAATAATTAGAAACATCTTGCTTTTATTGCATTAACTGAAGGACCTTGTATAACCTCCTCCCCCGCTTCAAAATAAAAATAAACAGCAATTTATCTAATTATTTAAATTCAATTTCCAGGATTTTTTTGTGAGTTTTCGTAAAAAAACAAGAAAACTTTAACTTCTTCTATAAAAAATGGGAGCAAAATAAAAAGCTTTGTATTTCCACGAAAATAAAGTGATTGATTCCTTTTTAGGGGTCCCATGTTATAGTTAACATAGGGAACCGCTCTTGCTTTGTGTTGTCTGTATATCACACTGTATGTCACACTCTGTAGCGGCGAAACGGTTAGAGATATTAGAATGAAACCTTCACCATTGCATTCAGCATCCAAAAGTAGGTGACAACTTACCTGTAGGACCCTCCCTGACCCCCAAAATTAGCGTTTTCCAAAGGAGTAACAATGATAACAATTAACACAGTATTAATACTGATACTTCATACATAACAATACTAACAATTGCCAACAGGACGTCATTGTTAATATTTACAAACGTATTGTTTCATAAATTCCTTAATATATCCAAATGATGCACTAAGCATTGTATTAGCGGCCCATAGATTACAGCTTGCCTGTAAAACAAAAAGGAACGGTCTTGCATTTATATGCTCTTGCTTTTAATTATTTTGTTTTTACAATTGTGCATATGATGGGGCCGCTTTGCTTTTGACACTGTCTAAAAGAATTAATTAACTTTTTTTCTTTTCAAATTTAAAATAAAAACAAATGCATTTCATTAAGGAATAAAAAAAAAATATGATCTAAATTTATGCTTAAAAGAATAAACTTGCAATGAATATTTTTATCATAAAAGTTCCTAGTTTTTTAGTTTTGAAAGTTCATTGATTGTCCCTATTGTTTAACCAAATTTTCTATAAAATACGAAGTTCTTAATATTTGTGATATTTTTCTTCGTTGGTGTTCATTACTACGTATTTTTTATGTATCCTGAATTTGTATGTTTGTGGGAGGAAGAAAAATTGATTTCTGTTTTTTTTTTTCTTTTTCTTTACTTGTTTTATTTTGTTACTTTGAGATTTGGAGAAATCTCTGTGATTTCATTGTTAATGGACGGAATTGAACGGACCATTTTATCTAATGTTTTGATGTTCATTCACCAAAGAACAATTAGGTTTCTTTTATTCTTCTCTTCCCCTGCCTCAAAGATATAAAAGAATTCAAAAGTAATATCAATTTAACATTTGGAGAGGAAGGGTAATTGAAAATAAAGGTGTTTCCTGTTTCCCTCTTTTCGCATTGAATCCTAACTTCGAAAAGATTTGAAAATTAAGGACATAGTAAGACGGCATTTTGAGAGGGTTTCAGTGTTTTCTTAGTAAGTGTTTTCCCTGTAGATGTACTTCTACAAAACTTGATGTTAATCATGTTCTTCAATTGGAATTTTAACGTTTTCTCTGATTTGGCAGACCTTTTTGCTTGGAATTACTGTACAAAGTATAGGACAGTTATTTGTTGATTCATTTGGTATCAAAAAACGAATGACATTTATTACTCCTCCAACATCAGAGATTGTTAATTGGTTTGTCTGTTTGTTTGCAGTTGTTATTTGCAAAATGACTTCTTACTTGAGAAGGTTAAAATAAGATCTTTAAAGTTTGACTTCTCTCTACCCTTATAGATCAAGGGCATTTAAAGCAATTAGTCCTTGGAGAGTCCATAAAGTAGGAGTTATGTTGGTTTTATTGGAGAATCCTGAAATTGGTACATTTTATGGCCAATTTATTACGAATAGTAGAATGCAATATTTACGAAGCACTCTTGAAATCCTTGGAGTAGGAATCAACTTATTCGCTTCTTACAGTACTAAAACAAAACAACTGATCGAGCAAAGTGAACCAGACGCTTTCCTTTGATGAAAATAAATCAAATGCAAGCACATTGTAAAATCACTCATTTTAGCTAATCTAATTTAAAGGAGGAGATAATGGTCCTAAATAAGTGCTACTTTATTTCTTTCACTATTATCATCTAGTGTTTTGGGAACCTGTTACGCCAACAAACAGATAATAGAATTTATATGCTGTTATAATAAATAATAGGCTTCAGTAAAAACTTTAGCTATTTGAAATTAACGAGGATGATTGCAAAATCTTTACACGTTTGTAACCCAAAGCTATCCAAGATCTAATTTCTTGTTGTGCAGTGCTACTATTTTTGAAACAGACCAAGAAATTAGCTTAGATTAAAAAAAAAATAAACCATCTTAAATACTCCAACCGATATTTCGTCTTTAATTCAACATTAAGACTTCTTCGTAGGTTATACATTACAAATCATAAAAGAGAATAAAAAAAAAGTTGAATTAAAGATGAAATATCAGTTAGAGTATTTAAGATGGTTTATTTTTTCTTTAATCTAAGCTAATATCTAGTGATAAAGGAGTATTTTGAAGACTAAGAAATTCTTTTTAGTTCCGTTGTTGAATGTATTACGGAATATGGCTTGGAAAAGTACAAGATCAATTAAGAAACTGATGATGAAAAAGGTGAACTTTAGGAGAAGGATATCAAATCTCAAAGGATATTTCCTGAATGATGATGTTGTATTAAAGAAAAAGATCAAAAGTGAACCACTAGCATTATTCACTGGAATTCAAAGAAGGATCAAAGAAGCAACTTACCTTAAATCGGATTCGCTGATACAAAGGCTGAGAGAAAATCACAGGGAGTACAGAATCTTTGTCCACTAGTTTCTTAATAACGTTTAAAAAGAGATTCATGAAATTGGAGTTATTGGCGAAATTGCCAATTACAATATAAATTATTGTATTTATTGTCTAAATAATTGAACTTATGGTTTGTTTGTTTTTTAATTTTCCTTTAGTAACACTGATGTACAGTTTCCTCAACTTTGTTGATCTGTCCTCTGTGCGAGAAAATAAACCAGATTTATCAGTTTCCCTTCAGTTTGTGGTAGTTAGGAGATCCCTTGTTGGTCTTCCGCAAACTCTAAGGAGAAAAAATAAATAGGAAATTATCAAGCAATTTGCATGTTTTGTGGACGATTGGACTGGTAAGGGACAGTGAAGAGATAAAGAAATTTGAGTCTTTTTTTATTTTATTTCAATGAGATCTGTTGTAAAATTATTGCTTCATTTGATTTCCAGATCTGTATGGTGAATTTGATCTGTTGAGGACATATTTATTTACTAGATCATAACAATGTGAGTTACGAGTTATCAAGATTCCAATTGTGAACGACAAGAAAGGATCTCCTAAAGGTTCGAAAATGTGCTTTTTAAATATTCTGTTTCGATTAGATTTTTTTTTCTCAGTTCTGCCAACAATGCAGAACATGTCATATTCATGAAAAACCTATTGAGTATCTCTAAAATTGCTCAATTTTGAAAGAAAACTCTTTCCGAATTGGAAATCAAAGGTATTTTTTTCCTCTTAGCTTTGCGCGTTCCAAATGTGTTTTTGAAGCCAGTGGCTCCTCCAAGCGGTGTTGATGACATGGCCGTGGCGTTGCAGTATGCAGAGTGCTACTTTCTCCTTCAATGAGTTTAAGCTTCTTCGCCACCCAACAGGAAATACAGTCTACCCAAAAGCAGTGTTTTATTCATGCAGTTCTCTGTTCATATATCATCTTTTCGCCTACTTGCTGCGGATCGCTGCGACTTTGACGCAGCTCCAGCAGCAAATCGATAAATTGGAGAGTATATAGCACGATGCCACTCAAGCTGCTATCTTTCCCTTTCACTGAGAATTTATGTAGAAGGGCGAGCAATCGCCCAAGACCCTGGTGCACTCTTGGACAGTTAAAAGGAGGTCTATCGTTAGCGCTCACGAGAATAAACCCTTTCCTTACTGAGTAATGTAGCCCGAAGCCCGAAACACGGTCCTCTAGAAATTGACAACGAATTCCAACAAATTGGATTAGCATTGGAATCGTCCAATATTGATCCCGCAAACAAATGGAACTGTTTTGGTTGGTTCATTTCAGATAAAGCATTCCTAATGGCTTCCTTGTCCTTTCTTTTTTTTTGCTTGTTTCTGGATTATTGCTTTACCTTGAAATATCATTTCTTAAGGCACAATAAAGTAGAAAAGAAACATGAGCATTTAAAGAGAGCTTTTTAAATTCTAGCCCACATATCTCCTATAGCTGATACAATGATGATGAAAAACTCAACTTCTCTACTTGGCTGTTTAATTCAAATTTTTTCAAGTATTATTGCAAATACCTTTCTTGGGGTGAATGAATAAATGCAACTCAGTTTTCTAAAATCACATGACATTTGCGAAATCTTTATCTTCCCACTTGTTTTCTTGGAGTTAAACTGGATACCTTAAGCATATGATTTTTTTGTAATAAACATTCTATAAAGTTATCAAATTTTATTGACAGCTGTAGGTCTACACCAATATATTTATTTATTAAAATAATTATCATGTTATTAAAGATCTGCAATACATTTTAAGAAGATTATAAAATTATGTACTTCTCATAAGTTTCAAGAGTTATTACTTACATTACAAATCACTGTATTTCACTCACCATAATTCCTAATAGAGCAGGAGTTACTTCACTTCGGAATTCAGTTCCTTTACCAGGAATGTAGTAGCATGTAAAACATGTAAAATAGAATTGCAATGATGTTTATTTATCCTCCACGGCAATTAACTAGCTTTACACGTATTACGTTTTAATCAAAAGTTCATTAAATTTTTAGGAGACAAAATTCAAGATGGAGGGAAAAACAAAAAATATTGGATCTTAAAAATTGCAAACATTCATTAATTGTAAAGTTTTATAAACATATTTCAGATAGAAGAGGGATAAATTAATATTATAGGACAAAAGGCTACACAATGCTATAAAAGTATCCCTTTATACGATCTAGATCCCATTAAAAGCATCAGAAATTCGAAATATGAAGTGTGGTCATAAGCAACATATTACTTACTGTGATTTGATATTCACTTTCACTGAGAATCCCAAAGACAATCACATGCTAATACAATTGAAAAGTAAAATACCATCGTACATCAGATTGTTTCTACAGAATTTTGTATCACAAGGCGCGAAATTGCAGGTTCTAGCAGATTTATTTATTACAACATAGAAGGAATTCTTTATTTTCTACCTTTTTTAAGGAAGAGCTCTCCAGTAGATTGTTGCTTCGAATTTTGACCCTGCCGGATAGCCATTATGCTAATGTTTTGTTAAAATTCTAGAAAAATATAGTTATATATTAAAAGGGATACTTTTAATATATAACTATTAATATATCAATAACCATCCGACCCCAACTAGTTATGTTGGTCGCGAATCACTGTGAGCCTAAACCTCCGCGGAGCTCAGGGCCTGCTTGACCTGTTGCGGTACAGCTTAACCTTAATTAACATACAAATCGAGGAGAGATTTTAGAGTTTCTTCTTAGCCGTATTGTTATTAAACAATTTTATTTTCGTCATTTGCTATTTTTGTTTATGGTTTATTAGATATTATAAACATGAATTTATTAATATTGCTTCATTTTAAGTGTTATTTTTCTAGTTAAACTACACTATGTTTGTTTTTAATCATTATTATAGAATTTAAATTAATTTCATTTCAGTAAATATACATTTATATGAAATAAATACTTGTTTATCCAAGTAATTTAAATAGGACTAAAAATAGAAAGGTATATAAACTATAATAAATTTTTAATCAAAAAACGCTCATATCCGTTTAAATTTAAGAGAAATTTAAGCAGTAATTAAGAAACTATTATTTGGAAATTTTTCTTTAAAACGTTTCTATTTATCAAAATATGAAAACAACAATATTTCTTATTGGGTTATTGGAGAAAATTTATTATATTAATTTACTCACATAAAATAGATTTTTATCCAAAAGAAAAATTTTGTTTTATAATTCTGTTATCATTTCATTAAAATAAACAGACAAAGTTCTGAATAAAGTTTTTTCTTCTTCATTTATAAGGTTAAAGTATATTAAAGGTCAAATCTTCGAATTACTGAAAAAATACTTCAATTCTGTATTTTATATTTACATAAATTAATACCGGTTACTTTTAAGGTTTTGCAAAATAGAAAAATTCGGGAGTTGATATTAAACTTTGAATCCCTCTTTTATAGGATTTGTTTGTTAAAGTTTCTTCTGTGAAATTTCGATGTTAATAAGAATGCTTCTTGTATCTTTTTCTTGAGTTGGATCGATTACCGGATCTTCTTTGCGAGGAAGTTAAAAAGAAAACTGGCCGTGAAAAAAAAAAAACCCTGTGACTATCTCTGTTTCATTTTGAACTCCCAGGACCATTTGAGGCTCTGTTTTCTTTCTGAAATTTTTAGATATTTGTCTAACTCTGCGACAGTATTGCGTTTTGGCGACGACCGTTTCTTGCCAGAAGCCAGTGCTAACCTTTTTGGAGAAGCGAAGGGATTTTTTTTGCAGGGATAAGGAAACCTTTGCAGATACAACAATTTTGCCAAAAATAGCAGAGCTTCTCGCATTTCCATACATTTGAAACACATCCCCCATCTCATTTTTGGTATTTGGCTAAATATCTGCGAGTGATCAAAGCTAAATTGTACTTAAAAAGCACATTATAAAATATTATAGCATTCAAACTTTGTGTATGTTATTCATTCTTTTCGAATTTGTATATTTAAGACTGATGATTTTGTATGATTTTTTTTTTATATTGTTATTTCATCTTTGAAATAATGAACCCATTTATAAAGCATACATCTCTTACTGCAGAACTTAAAATTTAACTACTTCCATGTATCCATTATTAACTATATTCTTGTATCTTTAACTACATTTGATATTCTGCATCTAATATTACTACTTAAAAAGATGAACTTTGGAGTTTTCCTTCAAGCCTTTCTAGCAATCCATCTGTTTTTCCTGTATCGCAACGAGTTAGCTGTCTAGAGATGGAAAATGTCAAAGAAAACTAAGTACTTAGTAAGGTTTAGGTATTTGTTTTTATTAAATACCATGGTTTTGCTGATTATTACTTCCTTACTGTTATCGCAGATTCCATTGAGTTTAAAACTAACTTTTTCTTCAATTTCAAGTGCGGTTCAGTTTTAGAAATATAAACAAGTTTAGATACCATCTACATTATGAAACAATAGATTTTTGTTCATCTAAAACAATTTCAGTGAAATAAATTCTTTAATTTTGTTTTTAAATAGTCTTTTATCATCAATTTAAATAGCATGGAAAAGCTTGTACGCAAATGATTTAAATTTTGATTCTATATAACTTAAAGTTGTTATTTCTTTTGTATTTTAAAATCAGAATCCTTTGTTTTAACTAATTTTTATAATATTTTTTATTTATTTTTTATTGTTATGATTACATAAACTTTAAATATGATGGGCTAAATACATATATTAGTTAAAACAAATCTATCTGTATCAATATAGATTGATAAGATAGACTGTGTATAGATATATATATATATATATACACAATACACACACAGTCTATCTTATAACATAACTTACAATTGCCAATGATAAAACAGAACAATCCTGTCTATTTATAAGGTTTTGGTCAGTCCAGACTTAATGGTTTATTCTCATCTATTTCTTTTTTTTTACTATTATAGAGGTTTCAGAAAGAAAGTTGAAGAAAATAACTATTATGTTTTCTTTTTTTTATTCTAATTTTCTTATTTTTTTTTTTGTTATTTATTAAAGAACTGCAATTTAGAATGTAAACAATTTGTAAGTTAATTAGTTAATTTTGTAACATATTTGCATCTTATTTTTTATTGTTTTGTGAGTAATTAGAAATGGTGATATTCAAAAATTTTACTCATAAGATAACTGTATTTTAATGCAAGAAAGATAATTGGTTCCTATGGTTACTGTTGCTTTAGTGAATCCAAGGTAAAATTAATTGGGATAAAATTACATGTACTTAACTTTCCTTTTTGAATCTGCAAAGTAGGATATGGTGCACACCTAATAAAATCAAAGAATATTTACAATAAATACATGAGCCACATTGTAAATATTCTTTAATTTTATTAGGTGTGTTTTTATCCCTATTTTACTTCATCCTAAATCGACGCACATTAAATACTTGCTTTCCTTTTTGAATTTCAAAAAATTCTAAAAATGCTTGCAAAATATGAATTTATTTTTAATTTTATGTATTCAGTACATATCAATATAATCATGTTGCTTTGCTTAATCCTACCTCCAAACAAAGAAAATTTTGTTAAAAAAATTTATCCAATTTAAACAAGATTTCTATTCTTTGAATCTTAAGTGAGTATTTCTAAGCGGATTTTAGGCAGAAATAATATTAATGAATGCCGTTCTCTATAGAAACTGATTGATTATTAGTTATTTAATTGGATTGTTAACTTGGTAGTGCCTAAATGCAAAGAAACAAGTTACTGCGGTCCATGGTGATCTGCACATTGCACTACTTCTTTTTCGTTTTCTTTTTTTCCTTGAACTTTTTTGGTTGTTTGGTTTGAGTCGGTTTTGGTTCTTTGTTTTTATTGATTGACTACTCAGATTTACTTTGTCGAAATTTTGTAAAAAAAGTGACTACTGTTAGAAAATAGTTACCGACTCTGTCTAGATTTTGCTTTAAAGTTAGTATTTACAATATCAGTATATAGTGAGAATATAGTGTTAGTCACAAGTTCCAAGAATTTTCAGATTGTTATTATTATGAATTAGACGATTTACGGCAAAGTAGCAACTTACTTTATCCTAGGTTTTCTTCTGCATCTCTTGGGTTCAATCCACTATACTTTGGAATCAGGTAATAAAGAAGTAGTGGGAAAGGGGTTGAGGAAAACGAATTAAACGATGGAAAAATGCACGCAGGTGAGGACGTAAATGAAAGCCGTGCAATTTTTTTCACGATTTCATTTTATGGGTGCCACAAGTTTTCCCTTGAGATAGAAAACGCGGCGGTGGGGGGGTGGTATTCTACTTCAGTACCAGTCAACTAGAAATAGCTTTCCTTTCTCAACTGTCCGCGCTCTTAAAGATCCTCCCGAGGCCACTCCGGGCCATTGCAAATGCGCCCTAGGGCTCAGTCCGTATACACTTCTGGAATATAGAAAATGCATTAGGTCCCCGAAAAAGAAAAAAGGACTTAACGCCAGCAAAGGTCCTTTACAGCTCAACTGAATACTGGCATTGTTGGTTCATCGAATAGAAACTACTTCCCCGCTCCCACCCTCAACGAAACAGAAATGCATCAGGAGTGGAATTCACACATTCCGTCAACGTTTAAAGGCCAAAGCAATGGATAGAAAGAATCACAACAAAATACAGTAATGGCTTTCTGCATCTTTTGTTTGTTCGCTTCGCTTTTCCCAAAATTTCTTGCTTTTAAGAAAATAGGTTTTATATAGATTTTTCCCAGAATGTGAAAACCTATCGAAATTCCTTCGATGGGTTTTTAGTTAATTGTTAATTCAGTCTTGTGCAGATTTTTTTTTCTTTAAAGTCTTCTTCCTGAAACTAAGGTTTTGTTGACACCAAAGGGGAAATTATTTCTTCAACAAAAATTAATTGTAACCCTAATATCTAGGGTAAGGTCTCCTAAATTGTACCATTTTTACTAAATTCCATATTTTTCCTTAATCGGTTGGGCAAGAACTTTTTTAGACTTTAAACAACACAAAGCAATGGATTTTGAAGCTTTTCACGTATTTGAGCAAATATTTCAATATGTTTCATACATAGTTTTCAACAAAAAGAAAAAAATATGTCAACTGGTACAATTTAGGAAACCGTTCCCTAAATTGTACCACCCTTCCCCTAAAATGTACCAGGCACATAATTTCTGTAAAAGATGAGTTTGTACAAAGACGGCTTATGTTTTATTAATATTGTTTTATTATTATTATTTGGCAACAACATTTAAGTAGTACTTGATTAGAAACAGCTGAAATTTCGGGGGGGGGGTGAATATTATAATTTTTTTTTTTTTCAAAAAAATATTTATTTACTCCAATTTATTCAGACTTTTAAGACTCAAAATGATTGGTAATGGCTCCTACTTGATGTTTAAACGTTGAGGGACCAAATTGTGCATCCATAATAATAATAAAAAAAAAATAAGCTATTTAATTTACATGAGAATTGAGCGTATTGTTAAGTTAGAATGATAATTAAGAAGGCCATTTAATTTTTTCAGTTATAATTTCCTCATATAAAATACTTTTAAATGTAGATTTATTTTCTATTGAACTGGAATCTTCATATTTCTTACTTAAAAAAACTACCCCAACTCTAACTCAAAACCTATTAAAAAATTCGAATAAAAATTTAAATTCGGTCAGTAATGTACCGAAATTGAAAAAATTGAGTAACATAATACACATTTTAATTTTAAGCCTTAACAAAATACACTTAATGCATTTTTAAGTCTTGGTGCAAATGAAAACATAAATTTTAACGTTTTTTGGAAAATATTATCTTAAATTGTACCGGTACAATTTAAGATAACTTGGTTGGTACAATTTAGGAGACATAGCCATCTTGAACTCTACATGTATTCCTTCATTACTGAAGAATCTAATTTTTAATACAAACATGCAATTTTAATGCCAACTAAGTTGAGAATCTTAGACTATGTAAAAATTAGTTCTTGTACATAATTTGTGTTGTATGGGGCCTTAGGTTTTCCTTATCATAATAACTTCAAAAACAGAGAGAACATGAAAACGTCGACTGTGATAAAACAACAGGTCATAGAAAGATGTGGCTAGTAGAGTAGTGCCAGTACATCGCAGTGAAGATACTAGCCGTGTGCCGACGCCACAAGACATACCTATTACAAGATATCATAGCGGTACAATTTAGGGACCGGTACAAATTAGGAGACTTTACCCTAAGCTAATTTCCCTACATAATCTCTATCTGGTTTAATAGTAATCACTTCATAAAGGCAATTGCACCGAAACCTCATTTTCTATATCATTGTAAATATAATAATTAAAAAAAAAATAGTGTTTTTTTTTTCTCCTTTTAAATATTAATTGTATCAATTTCTATTTCTTTGAATTCTTTCAGTTCTTAAAAGGACTATTAAAAAACTGTCAACTATTTCTAAAAAACTTTTATTTATTCTTTTTGCTTATTCATCCCTAATTTGATTTACCAATATTTCAGAAATTGAGATTTGCTTCCCGAAACATCATGTATCTTTTGTTCTAAACAAAACATTTTGTTAAAAATTATGCACTGTAGATAATTTCCTTATTATTTACATCTCTTTCTTTTTATGTATATTTAAAAAGTTTGCTATGTATGCTCAACATATTGTGATTACATGTGAAACAATTTCAATGCTCTTTATGTTTTGTGGTTAATTAAATTTTCTTTCTAAATCCTGAGGAATCCAAAAATGCCGAAGTCGAACTATAGACATCCTATTTCCATGGTACTTCTTTCTGCTGAGTAATTATTTATATAACGTTTCATATCCTTCCGCCTCCTAATATTCAACCTTCCTTAACATTGGCGGAAAATAAATTCAGGATTCCGTTAAGAAATTAAAACATAAATAGATTGGTATTCATTGATTGAACCAAAACACTATAGTTTGGTATCAGTACACTATAAATTCGGATAATAGCTCTGAATTGGGATATTTTATTTAAGGAATTGTAAAAAAAGTATTTCCTTCAAGATCTTTACGACACAAAATATAGTTGTTTCTTACATCGCGACTGTGTGATTTTGCTGAAACATGATTTAATTTTATCAAATACGAAGATTTTTAAATGCTTGTCATGTAAATCATTATTATTGAACTCACTCTTATAGAGCTGGAAGAAACATCTCTACTTTTATTTGTTGTGATTTAATTGTTTTAAGTTAGGTATTTAAGGCTTTCAAGTACACAATTAAACTTGCTTTTCAGTAAACAATTAAAATTAAATGCGTAACACATTGTAGAGAATGGTTTTCCTCTAGGCTATTGCAACAAAATTAAATTTTGATTGCAACGCTTTATTAATTTACATGTAGGAAGAAAAATGGTTGCGCTTTTGCATCAACTCACATACCGAACTTAGACCTATACCAAGTATTTAATTTAAACGCATTGCAAAACTTGCTTAAAAATTCCCAGGCTCCAATTTTCAGAAATCTTCTTGTATTTGCAGAGCTGAAATTAACGCTTTCCATGATGATCCTGTATAGTTAAGTTGTAATGTTAATTACATTATGAAACACTTATCTTTTACATGTGTACTGGGAAATAATACATAAATAAAAAATACATAAATGGAAATGGAGGTGGTAAGGGAGCCCGCAAATACACATAGACTAACAATTTTTAAATTGCTGGATGATCTTCTTGAAATTTAGTATGCTTATTTCAAGGCAAGAGTAGTTATAACTTTCAGATTTGAAATGTCTCCCATGTATGTTCTTGTCGAGAAATACACTGCCTGCTCAATTGAAAGTAGGGAACAGACGCTTTATTTACAGCGTGTCTAATAGCGCATAATGGGGCCTTTTGTCCTAAGCACAGCATGCACACGCCATGGTATGCTCTCCACCAGTTTCTGATAGCAAGCAACCGGTATTTTTGCCCACTCCTCCTTCAAAACCTGCACAAGTTGGATGCGTGTTTGCGATCGTGTCGGACGCGCCCGAATCCGGCGCTCCAATTCATCCCACAGATGTTCAATAGGGTTGAGGTCCGGACTCTGGGCGGGTCACTGAAGTTCCTGAACATTATTCTCCGGAAACCAGGCGCTGACAACACCTTATGGCATGGTGCATTGTGTTGTGCTGGAACACAAATGGTCTTTCACCGAATTGCGACTACAACATAGGAAGCATGGAACTGTCTAGAACGTCCAGATACTGCGTGGATACCATGTTCCCCTCGATCACAACCAACGGACCACGTCGAAACCAGGAGAAACACGACCACACCATCACACCACCACCGCCAAACTTCACCGTTGGAATGACACACTCTGGTGTCCACTTTCAAATGAGCAGTCAGTGTAAGTGTGTGACTTCCCATAGAAAAGTATTGGAACCGAAATATTCAAATTCTATCAAAGAATGGGCGTTAATTTTAGTCCATTTAACATCTTAAAATGTAATTAAAGTTAATTGGATTTAAGTAAATAAGTGGCTGTAATTTTTTTTTTATTAATTAAGAATATAGAAAATTATTTTTAAATTATAATATCTACTGAATTACAAAGTTGTCGTTTGTTTGTTTTCAAATATTTAAAAGAAAAAGCGAGGGAAAGAATAAAGCAAGATTTTAGAAAGTATGCTGCAGATTCTTTTAGGAACTTCTTGTTGAATTATAGAAAATAGATTCTCGAAAAATAACTTAAAAACATTGTCTATATTATTTCAAAGGAAATATTCTTGCTGTACTTTTACTTTACAATTGGTTAATTGAGGCCTTTAATAAATCAATCAATGAAGTTATTACCTACTGAAGAGCCTAAATGAAAGAGAAAGAATTTTTCCAGAAATGGAATTAAGATTGCAGGAATAAAACGATGGGAGGAAAGAGAGAGAGAAGCCTTAACAAAGTTCCAAAGTGAAGTTGGCTGTAAATTATAGCAATTTATAACCATTTGTGCGTTTACTTGTCTTCATCTTAGGACTCGTACAGAATAGCAAACAGCCAAGACACAGGAATTACGCATTTAATTAGTTGCATTCCTAGAGCGATCAATAAAAACCGGTTCGAGTCACCCACGCTTAAAGAGGATATTAATTCGTAGTACCACTAGCTTTTCTTTCACCTGAAATCTACTGCCTTGCAAAAATTAAATTCTCTTGTTGTGCTTAATTAAACCAGGGGAAAACCGGAATTGAAGCCTTGAAGAGACAAGTCCTGAACACAGCAGCGATTGTTTTTTTATATTTTTGAGGGTATGTTGGACTTTGTACCCTAATACTTTTTGGAAGGTCGAAATTGACTACGCACTCTTTGTGTACAAGTTGTACCACAACAATTTGTGCTGTAATTATTAAAGTAGACTTTCAGTAAAGTCAATTGCTTTAGGACGTCTGTAATTTAAAATTCCTTGAAGATAAGTAATTGATAATGAAGATATTAGCTATTTACAAGATGAGCTTTTCACTGTTGTTGGTCATCGTCAGTCAGAAGTAAACTTTGCTTCATATCAGTTTCGGCTGCATTTTTATTGTGTGTATGGGTGGGTGTTTTTTTTTCTTTATTTCAGTTCAGGGAGGTATGACAGTTAAGCTTAAAGTGACTGGTGCGCGCCAACAAGTGCGAAGGCGCTGTTTCAGAAGGTCATCTTGTGAAAACAAGGTCCATATATTTGATAAATGTTCAGACTTTTAATTTAAATTATGACTCCATTTAATTCGTTTGTGGATGGAGTGAATGCTGGCACACGCATTAGGTGCCTCATTTCAATAGCGAATTTTCGTTTTGTCTTTAATTTCTTAAAGGTTCCACTTAGCTTTTGTATGATCTAAAGACTGTCCATTACTTATATAACATCACATAAATTTTCGACATTACAGTATTTTTATTTTTTTTCTCTGACTTTAACTGAAAAAAATAGAAAAAGCTCAACAAATTTGTTGTTAAAGGAACTACAATTCAAAAGAGCAACAAACTTATTCTTAAAGAAACTACAATCCAAAAACTTGCTTTGTTTTTACAATGGTTAAATTGTATTTTAATCTTGTTTTTCGTTATCTTGTGTTACGAAGTATGGTGAAACAAATTTCTTCCTGGAAAAGAAGACGATGAATTATTCAATTTCCTGATTGTAAATTTTTATTTTTATAAGTGGGAGCCTCATCGTGCTGAAATTCTGAATTACAGAATAAAATCTCTTATGTAGTTTTCCAGACCAGTCTGTGCCTAACGCACTTCTGTAACATACCTACGTAATGTTCTGTGTGTTTGGAATTATAATTTTAATTTCCTAAGAAAACAGAAATAATTTTACAATGAAACGTCCGCGACGGGAATCAAAAGGGCAAACCTTCTGATCTGAAGTCAGGCGTCTAATCCATTAGGCCACGGGGATTATATTCATATTATTGTTAAATATCTCTTATCACTCCCACTGTGTGTGTGTGTGTGTGTGTGTGATACAATGAAAGAAGAGCAAGAGGAAAAAAATAACTCATTAATTTTAGCCTACTAGATTAAAATTTAAATTCCAATGTTCAGTTTTTAGCCTACTACAAGCATAGGCCAGACCAGCATTAGATGCAGAAGCTTGCCCTCAGAGAAAAAACTGAAATGACATTTCTCGACATCAATAAAGAAATTAAAAATAATAACAGAAAAAAACTTCTACTTAAAATACTCTATCTCAACTAAAAACCCTCACATTGTTCTCCCGTCATTGTTGACAAGGGCATATACGCTAGTTCATTAATAGTTACAGTGTATTCTCGATATCTCGAACTTCGATATCTCGAAAACCTTGATATGTCGAAAAATTATTTTCCCTTGATATTACATATTCATATAATCTCGACCTTGTTATCTCGAAAACTCGCTATCTCGAATTTTTTTAGCGTCACTTCGACTTCAAGATATCGAGAGTATATTGTAATTGTTTTCAGATTCATTAGAATTTATCGTATTTCGTCTCTTTGATTTTAAAAAAATATAAGATCATTCTCTATATTCAGCGATATTTATTTTTCCGATTGTTATCATGTTCTCGTCAATGAGATCAACGGAACGGCCGTTTCTGGGTTATTTCTCATTGTCAGCAAAGGCTACCCAAATCAGTAAATGATCTAGAATTTGCGGGGAGTTCCTACAACATATCTGGTTTCATCGATATTCAGGGATGTTTTATTAATATTCCTTTTTACAAGGGATTTCGAATTACAGTTAATAATTCTACTTTAAAAACGGACGATGTAAACATCTCTGTTGAAAACAACAACGTGATCTGTTGCTATAAAACATGAATATGCATAATGAATATGTAAATACATATGTGAAAAAAGTAACATTAAAAAAATTATACTAAAAATATTGTTATTTTTAAAATATGTTAATTAAGTAACTTAACCTCTTGTGCATTTTACGATACGTTGAAATTGTTATGTGTATAATAACTCTAATGACTTTTATCTCTCTTCCATTTCTTTTTAGGTAAGTGCATTAAGGATGGTTCCTCTGAGATTTCCCGATGTTGGCAGATAATTTGTTGAAAAACAGCAGAATTGAAATCGTGTCCCATGTTCTGGTAAAAATTTCATTTATTGTTTGGTAGAGTTAATAGAAGACTCTGATGTTATGATTACATCTCTTCTCTTCTGCGTTCAGCGAAATTTCAAAAGGGAATTAAATCAACCAGCAGTCCCGCCTGAGAATGTAAAAAAAGAACAGAAACGTCAACAAAGGCTCAGTGTTT
This sequence comes from Thereuonema tuberculata, assembly GCA_023159025.1. Lineage (NCBI taxonomy): Eukaryota > Metazoa > Arthropoda > Chilopoda > Scutigeromorpha > Scutigeridae > Thereuonema > Thereuonema tuberculata. Next base: position 5,739,401 of record JAFIDM010005346.1, read on the forward strand.
TACAGGGTGGATTGATTGTGATTTTGTAAATATGCCTGTTCCTGCGTTCAATCTTCTCTAATGTATATCGCCAAATTTACTATTTAATAGTTCTCAAAATCAACATAGAAAATAGCTGCTTTTAAAGTCAAAAACAAATCTATGGACTATCAGTAATTGATTAAAGTGAATTTTCTTTAAAATATCTTAAAAAATTATGCCGCACATTTAATACAAAAATCATTAAAATTAACTGTTTACGAAAGACTCGATATTTTTGACTGTCATTACTATTTTTTTTTTTTTATTTATGTTTCAATCTTATTCTAACTACATTTGGGGAATTATATGAATTGCATTCGAAATTGTATAGTATATTCAATATATATTGGTGTATTGTTATAGAAGACAATCTCATTTTCATTTCAAAGCCTTTTTTTTGAAATAAACCTTTTTGTTTTTGGAGGGGGGAATTACCTAATTATTTTTGGAGAGTTTGCTTAAACGTATAACAAACGTAAAATACAATACAGACGGTGCCCGGGTTACGAACGAGATACGTTCCTGAGAACGTCTTTGGGCCGGATTTGTCTGTAACTCGGATCCTTCATGAACAGAGCACATAAGGTGGTGATAATAATAATAATAATAATAATAATAATAATAATAATAATAATAATAATAATAATAATAATAATAATAATAATGCTATTCTGTAATAGTAAGTTACAGAAACTATTGTGCTCTTTTTTTTTAATTCTTTTAATTAAGATGCTGCCCCAATGAACCGCTTACGCCATGCGGGTTTGTTGGCATGCTCTTAAGAAACTAGTTACCGAATTATTAATTTAATTATTTAATTATAAATTATCCTTTTGGGGAGCCTTGTTGAGCACGTTCGTAAGTACGGAACGCCGTAAGTCGGGTCTTCCGTAACCCGGGAATCGCATGTAATTAAAAATAAGTTACTTCGTATGGATTTGCCATTTTTGAATTGAATTGAATTCCCTCAAACTGTATTAAACAAAAGATTGACGTAACCTTTCCAGTAAATATTAACCTACAATTCGAGAATTAAAAATTTGCTGGTTTCCAATGTTTTTTCATTGCTTTTCAGTTAATAAGTATAAGGTTCGCTGTTTTTCCTTCAGGTTTCCTTAAACATAAAGTTTTTCAAAATCGTTTATAACCAAACCGCTTTCACGAAAACAGGCGAAATATTGTTTGTGAAAAGGCGCGTTTTCCAACGGCTTTCGACAAACCAGATGTAATAATAAGAGACGGTGGGATCTTAGCCAATGTAATTTCCAGAGATCTTTATGAATAGCAAATGCGATAACACGGAGTAGGCTTCTGCGCCGTAATTTGAATTTACCTTTGTAATTTGATTTCTTTGCTTTTGATGAATAATATTTACATTGCAAGTCGCAACGAAGCAATTCAGATGTCAGATATCGTTTGTTGCTGTTTCGTTCTGACCCCTAATAGGAAGTAGCTTCAAAAACACTCAGTAAACTTCGAAATAAACTGAATTTAAATGTTTCTCTCGAAAAGAACGTTTGGATATTGTAATTCAATATAGGAACAAATTCTTGATTATGATTTATTTCGAATATACAGTAACGTTATTTTTTTTAGTTCTGTAACATTAAATTATGCGTTAAATTATAAATATACTCCGTTTTATAATTAAGAAACTGGTGAGAATTAAGTGGAAATGACTTTAAAATGAAAACAGTCAGACTGAACAGAGGGAATATATTTATTAATGTAATATAATATTTATATTATAAATATGAATGTAGACTCCGTTTATTTGGAAAAATACAAAATATTCAAAACTTCAATAAGAGACTTAAAAGTTCAAACAGAATTGCAGAAAGATTGATACAGAAGACACTCAAATGTTTTTGATGTGATAGTCATGATATTTATTTTGTTTTTCCCTCCGTCTCTTTTTGAATGTTTTATGAAATAGAAACGAAATATTATTTTATTTCAGTTATGTTATAAATATTATTGTTTTATTAAAAATCTTTGTTTATTTACTTTTCTGTACAGGTAATTTTACAAGTTAAAGAATAATATAGAACTGTAGTTATAGTTGAATATAAAAAAAGTCCAGATGACGGAAAAGGAATTCGTGTTTGCCAAAAATGTGACAACGTTAAATGATTGTTTTACTTCATTTCTAGAATTAGAAATTTGTAATCGATATAATCTTCCTATTTGTTAAATTTGAAATTACTTAGGATTGGAGTTGAACTTGAAGAGAATTTGTTCAATTATTTTGTATTGCTTTGAAGTGATCTTTAAAATTTCAAAGCAAAAAACGTGATTATTAATTAAAAAAAAAAAAGTGTTTTTTTTTTCATAAGAAAATCATACTCTTTGTGTAGATTGTTTTTTATTGTAGATCTTTTTTGTCTTTTTAATGCTTACTGAAAATAACATATTTAATTAATCATGATAACATAATTACAGTTCTTGCACCTAATTTCGTGTTTTGTAAATGGATTTTTGTTATGTTTTTATTTTCTTCCCAAGTTTTATTCTGAGTCTATTTATAAATCAGAATACGTTGAGATAATTTCTTTGCAGCTAAAGTTGTTAATAAATCTCATTCCATTTTAAGATAATTTTGGAGTTGTACATAACAACTCCATAACATTTACATAACGTGTAACATGTACATAAAGCTTCTTAATATGCCTAAATGTAATCTTTTTATAAACGTAATCAATGCCAAAAGGACTTCTTTGCATTGAGTAGCCTATATTTATCTTTAAAGTTTTGCCTTTATCATGTAATGGTATTGTGTGATATTGGTTTTCCATTTTAAATGCTTATCTACAGGCCTCAGTTTATATCGAAATCAAATGGGTAACCGCGTTTCGTTGTCTAAAGGTTTAGGTTCAAAAGATAAATAATGAAAATTCATTCTTTTTTTGTTTGTGTATGTCATGAAAAAAAAACATTAAAATTTCTTGTTATGGTGATCTGAAAGATATCATTCATTATATCATTGTTATCCATCTAACAATAGTCTGAGTTACTTTGGATGAGATGCAAGGATTTACTACAAATTATAGCTGTCGATTATATGGTTTTCCCGCCAAGAAAATTTCGATAAATTTGAAATAGACTTGTTTGTTCAACTTCATTTAAGCTATTCTATATTTCTCTATGCAAAGTCTTTGTTTTTCATTTTCAAATATTATTAAATGCAAAATTCACTTATTTTTAAAGCCCAACTTAGTTCGAAAAGCTTCTAAGGAACATGTTTTGCTTTTACGTGCGTTGGCAAAACTTGAATCGTCCATTTTGGTTTTTCTCCGTGGTCTCGAATCCTCGTGGGAGGAAGTCTAGCAAAAATGATTTCCAACAGAATGGAGGGATTTTTCAAAGAGGAAAGGTTAATTTCTACGCTGGATTAATTTGGGAGTCCACAGCTGATAATGGAAAAGACCTTAGTTTTTAAAGCCCCATTTGATTTTAATTTAGATTTGTGCGTTTGCTTCCGCCTCAGCTTAACTTCTCTAATTAACGCTGGCGTTTCAATGGTGTTCTACACACTTATTAAATTCTATCTTCCACCTCCTCCTCACTCCAGTTGTCTAGGACAACGTTGTTTCATCTCTGGTTTCATTTAGCGACAACTTGTTGGCTTTCGCTCTTATTTTTCATTATTATGCAGACAAAGCCAAGGTCCGTAGCCTGTTAGTTTTTTACACTCACAGCGAAGTGTAACTATCCTTATATGCATCGGAGAGATTAAAGGGTTAAACAAAAAAATCTCTAGAATGCAATTTTAAAGCAGAACACATGTGTAGGTGTGTCTGTCCATCTGTTAATGAAATCTTCACTGAACCAAATATCCTTGGACGCTGAAATTTCGAGGATGGATTTCGTTTATGGAAGAAAAATCACCATTGATTTAGATGTACATCGAACCAAAGCTAAGGTCCCAAAAACAAAGTTGACAAAATATATCATATTACCGTTAAATCGAAGTAATTATATTTACCCAATTATTATTTATATTAAACGAATTACTTAATGTAACTTTATTTTCGATTTTGTTAGAAATTGGACCATTATAATAACTATATAAAAACTTAAAAAAACTTTATTTATAACTTTAGGCTTATAAAGTTACTTACTGAATTTACCATGTAATATTCGAATGTTGATACTACATCTTCTGTTTTATCGGCATTCTATTCTGTGCACTGATCATTGGTTCAAGTTTAGATAAAATGTTTTCTTTCTCGTGGTAATTGCTACACTGTCTTTCAATTCAGTATGGTCCATTTCTCATGATTTTTCTTAATTTGAAAAGTTTGTAAGTTTGTATCAGAGCTCAAGAATCAAATGCTGCACCTGGATAATTCTTAGGGAATTCGCGAATTTCAATTGCGGATGATCTAAATTGAAATGCAGATTAGTGGTGGATTTAGGAACCCTGCTGTGAAGTCAACCGTTGAATGACCCGCGAAAGGAAACAACGATTAGAAATTAAATCGCTCTGTTGCTACTAAAGTTGGTGTCCAAACGGCCGCCATCCTTCAATGAATCATTGAAATATTAAAATTCATTGTATTTAGCAGGTAAATGGTCACTTGTGTAACAGAACGTCTGGAATAAGTTCTAGAAAACGAATTAGAAGAATAAGGCAAAGTTTAATTCCTATGCTTATCACAAAAACTTTAATCTCATGTACGGTCGTGCTAGTGGATAGACTTGTGTTTATGCTTTGAACCAAAATAGTTATACGACTCTGATTATTATTAGTAACTTTCCTACTATAAATGAAAGTAATAACTATAATTAGCATTCATATTTTGCCTCGTTTTGCTACAGTATTTTCACACAGAATATTTATAATGAAATGTTAAGACTTAAAGTTCTAAATGTTTTAATTTTGCTATCGTAATTTCATGCAGAATATTTTTAATAAATGTCAAACTTCAAAGATAAGTTTTAATGTTTCGTTTTTTTGCTAATAATTTCACTAATACCATTCTACATAGTTATGTTTGTTATTTTTTTTCCAAAAAGAATCAACGAAATTTTATTGTGTTTCTTCCTTTAAAAGGCTACTTAGACGATAACGTTACGTAATTCATAATTTCACACGCTGAGACCTATTTGCTAAAGATTAAAGAAATGAGGAGTTACAGTATTTGTTTGTTGTTTATTTTATTTTTTTCTTCTTTGGGAACTTATTTTATTATAGATTTCTAATTAGAATAAATAATAAATAATAAATTATTATTATTAGAATAAACAGTACAAAGATTGAACTATTAGAATGATTGTAATCAATGTATGACTTCTCTACCAACTCCTCTTGCATTTAGACAAAGGGCTAAAGACATCTTAACACTACAGTAACTGTCGGTCTATAGAATGAGTCTTCCCTACTGACACAGCCTCTTTAAATTCCATATTTGCTCTAATTAGTTATTCGTTGATCCTTCCATTAACAGACGTTGTTGTTGTGATAAACCACTTAAACCATTCCAAGGCCTACTACGGGAATAGAATTTGTTTTGTTTTTATTTTAGATTATTTTATTGTTAGATTGGAGTAGTTTTAATTCGGGTTGGTTCCATTCTAATGAGGATTACATGTGTTCATTGGTGTATCATCTAATTCAATTACAGCTTTATGATTTAAGAATGTCAAGTTAATCAGGTTTACATTAATTAAATTGATAAACTGGCGTCTATAGGTATTTTAATCAAATTTTATTGATTGACTTTAAAGTATCATCAATCACTGGCAGATGTGAATTGCTTTTTTTTTTTCCCCTAATTTTGTGGAAAAGGGGTCATTTATTAAATTAGAAACTCAATGACAAAACTGTTTCAATATTAGGAAATGTACTTTATATTTAGTCTTTCTTGTTTTATATTATCCATTACAATACTTTTATTAGCGACCCATTTGGGAGCTATTGTGATAGCGATCAAAATCTGTAGCTATTGCGTTTCTCCTGTCCGTCCGTCCGCGTAACAACTTCCGGACGGAAGATCGGATCGACAAACGGACTTCCCCATCGTGTTCAGAGGCCTAAACAACATAGGAAGAGGGTATTTTCAGGGACCAAATTCCCCCCCCCCCCCATTTTGAGATATTTGGCATTGTTTTCATTCGATTTCCACTTTTAGCTTAAATGTTGGAAATGCAACCATCATACTTCAGCTGTCAGCTATAGCTTGATGCTTAAAGTATCCGACTCAAATACTGAAGGTTGTCGGTTCGAATCCATACGTCTACTTTTTTTTTCCTTTCAATCTTTTTTTCTTAATATCTGCTTGGGTTTTTTTTTCTTATGTTAATGTACTTCCTTTATTATTATTATTATTATTATTATTATTATTATTATTATTAATTTATTTTTATCATTATGGGTTGCCTTTGAATTTACGCTTGTAATTCTATTCACTTGTCTATGCTGTAAACAATATTCTGTTCGTAGATTTTCATTCAAATGCAATTAAGGCGCTAAATGTGGCGCCATCTTCTACCTTTTGTTTTTGCAGAAGTGGAATTTCTCGAGAGATTCTCCACTCTTAAACTCCTTGTCTTTTACCTTTTGTCTCAGGGCGCAGTTATTTATAGAAGAATCATCGGTTGGTGGCTTTCAGTAACCGGACATAAGTGTCTCTGAATAAATGATAAACTTAAAAGATCCAAGAAGAAAATGCTGTCATGTTTGTTTATTTAAAATACATTATTAAAAGCTCGTGGCTGTGTATTTAACATCATTGAACTGTTTCATGTACTACTAAGAACTTTCTGCCCAAACGTAATGTCAGCTTTGTCTCACAATTCATAGTTTATAAGATTAATCATCAAAAATGAATTGGGTCATAATGTCCTTTTTAAAAATTAAATCATTAAGGGTAGAAATATTCTTTCCTTGGCGTTCTAGAATCTTCTGGCACCTGCTACCCTTTGTAGAATTCATGAAGTTATACTTCGTTTTTATTAGCCTTGCCTAGAATGAAGATAAGGAAAGAGATGATGATATCAAATTTGCATTCGACCCTACTTAAAAGAGATTTTTTTATTGAAGAGGTTTCACACGATGACAGTGTGTATTCTTTCTTCATGGGAAAATAAAAGTCTTACATTTCGTTGTGCTAAAGTATCAAAGATTGATTTTTTTTTTTATACACCGACATCATTGAAATTTCAACATTTAAAGTGATCTATTCTTTTTAAAAATATAAAATTTTATTTTAAAAATGTAAGACTTATACTGTATAACGGAATGCAACAAAATACTATTTACATTTGTTGTCTGAGAAAGCTTTCACTCATTTTAAAGTGTCATAGCATTCATTTCGAAATCATTTTCATTAATAAATAACCAATCAACAGAAATTAGAAAATTATAAATAGATAACATGCCAAGTGAAACTCCCCTTGTAATTGAATATAAAAGAAATTTGAAGTACTTGTCTAAATATCTTTGAATAAAAACATCCTGTTTTAAGTAAAATTTATTTGGCTTAGTTTTTTGAAAGCTTTAATTCTGTTCTATCACGTATTCTGTAGTATTTTTCTGTCTAGTAGGTAAACCATTCTATTTATATGTTTCAATTATTTTTTAATTAATTTACTGAAAATGAATAAATATCGCTTACTATTTCTACACAGTCCTTGCTAAATGAATTTGGCAGCTCGATTCACTGAAAAAAATATATATATTTCGCGATTAATTCGAATTTGTGGACCCATTTTCATCGTAACTTTGCATTTAGTTTAATTTCAGTCATGGAATTGCGAATTAAAAGCGTTGGAACCCAATCGTAAATTCTCTTTACCTGATTATCATTGTAGTTCCATTGCAGTTGGTCTATATTTTATTCCCATTCTGATAAAGTTTTTAATTCTGATACATTTAAGCAGTAGTCTGATCGCCACTTTCGATAACGGACACCCCCCTCCCTCTCACCCAACCCCCGGACTCATCAGTTCCAGGGTTATAATCAAATTTTCGGTCGGCGTCCAATCTGCAACGGAATCGCTTGGCGGTGATGGTCTGTTATTAGTCAGGACCGTTTCTCTACTATTGGCTTCATTTGGATGTGATTGCGAAACCCGACGCTAGGTGGCGCGATGCATAACTGATAAAAGGGCCGTTGAAAAGCAGGAATTTAATTTGGACCCTCTTCGGAAGGCCCCTCCCTCCCCAGTCTTCATCACGGCTGCCCAGAGGGAGGTGGGGGTGGGAGCCCCATTCCGTCACACAATCCTGAAGATCTATCGGAATTAGAAATCATGTAATTCGGTTGTCTTCGGAACGGATATTAAACGTATAACCCTGTCACACGAGACGGAAGGGCTTTTGATAGATATGGAAGGGGAAGGGGAGAGAGCTTTTACCTGTAAAGTATGCTTTAAATAGCACCAGCACATCGTTGTTTGGCTTCGAATTTCATTAATTGGATTTAAGCATCACTTCAACTATCGTTAATTAATGATAAAAATCCTGATTCAATCAATACAAAATAAATTTTTAACTTAACCTCAGCACCACAGGATGTTTTTCACTGAAGAATTCCCGCCCGTTTCGGCTGAAATAAAATACTATAATTCTTGAAAGAACTGAAGATTACTTAAAATTAAGTTTTTTTTCTTTGCATTAATTATTTTTCTTTGCTTTATCTTGAAAACAAAGGATCATGCATTCATAAATTTTAATACTTACCAAATACAGATAGTATCTCAAAATTTTTACTGAAAATTTATTAAATCCAAATAATATTAATTACATCATGTAGTAAAATTTTAACGTGTTACAATAAAAATTTTTAGTTTCTAAAATAAAATGATCTCGACACACAGTTTAATTTAAAAAGTGTGTCCTTTTAAATTTAAATTTGGGTCCAGATCATTATATTTTAGAAAATTAATTATATCAAGTATATATTTTAAGTTTCAATACGTTACATTCAAGGGTTCAAAAATGATAACTTAGACACGAACCCAATATTTTTATTGTAAAATCTTTATTTTATTTTCTTAATAATTGAAAAATAATAAATAAGTAAGTAAGGGGGTGCTAAGTCAGTTATTTCTATTTTAATCGTATAATTATTTTTAAATTTTAAAACTTTAAATTTATTTTAATTTTATATTATTCTTAAAGATTATGTATCTATAAAAGTAACCTCTCACAAAGATAAACCTTAAATTTTGTGATTAATACCGACATGAAGATAAATAAGAACTAAAATGAAATTACGAAGCCTGAAGATATTTTTATTATTTATTTATTTAGTTCTCAGACAAATCGTTATTGTGGATTTGTAATCGAAATTTTGATTAAAAATGCCTTCCTTCATATCTGAAATTCTTTCTGTTTGATAGAATAAGGAAGTAGGAAGCACTGTTGAAGAAGATCAATGGGAAAATGTCAAACAAGAAATCAAGAAAATGGAAAAGTTGACCCAACAACAAAATTTCAATCGATTTTATACTTTTATACTTAATTCAATTTCCTTTTCGATTCGATTTCCTGATTTTAATTAATTACCTTTCCAAGGAACGAAAGTTTCTTACCCTGAAGCGGTTGAATATTATAAATTGTCATTTTTGAAATTGAGGAAGTTTTTGGTTTTTTTCCTTGACTTATTCTTATTTCAGATGATTATTGATAAAACATAGTATCCAGGTAAAAACATAGTATATACAAGACATGTCCAGACTTATGACGGAGTTCCATCCCTACGACGTATCGTAGAGTGAGTTTATAGACAAAACGGAATTTTTGTCATTTGATCTGAAGACAGTGACAGAAATATTCATTTGCCTAAATATTAATCGTGTTATTTAGTTAAATCAGAAATAAACACATAGTTCTATTCTGCAAAAGCAATTCCAGAATGTGGTATTATCGGTTTCCCAAAGAAAGACCTATGTTGACGTAATCCTCTTATCGATTAGTGTTTCCAGGAAGTTATTACGACATCTATTGCTAAAGTTCTTAACTATATCTTATAAATATAACCAAAACATTCTGGTTTTTGTATTTTGTACAGTTACGAATATATTTTTGTTTTATTACAAAAACGTTCCAAATTATATCCCTGGCTTGGCTGTTAATGTCTTCCCTTGCGTACTGACAGTAACTTGCTGTTGCAAAGACACTGTTTCTATGTTTTATGTCATGATTTTCAGGCGAACGTAAGTGATGTCTTTCTCTGAGGAAACAGAGAAGTAATTGAAACCAAGAACTAGTTTATAATAAGAAATTAGATTTCAAAAACATTAAATATTTAAAAGTTAATGATGTAACTTCGCAAATTCGTTGCATTGAACTTATGTTACAGAAGAATATGGTAGATAGAGGATACGACACTATAGTCGTTTTAGTGTTGTAGCTGGTAGACATGAAAGAACCATTGCTACCTACCTATTTGGAGTGTTGTGCATTAGAGAAGATGTCCAAAGTGATACCCCTCTTGTTCTGCACAATTGACTGCCGCACTCGTTCAAAAATTCCAGGTGTAATACGGATGCTGTCGATGACTGTATCGATAAGTGTAACAGTAAACGAAGCTCTTTACACGGTCCCAACAGACGAAGTCGATCGGATTAAGATCCTGCAATCGTGAAGGACATGGGACGGAGGCCAACAGCTACAACACTACAATGAGCACCGAATCGGTGCAAGTCCGGACACCCATTACTGAATGAAAACTGTTTATTTCCTTACCCTCTATCTTCCATATTCTTATGTACTATAAGTTCGGAAACACCCTGTATACAAAAACAATTTCGTCTCTGTATCTGTGTTCGTTGGTAGCTAGACGGTTGAACAATAATGCTGTTGCAAGACTTTTTATTATTAGATTACTATAATAATTAACTTGCATAAAGCCATAGAATAAAAGAAAATAGCATCTACCATTGCGAATATAAAACATCAACGAAATAAGAAAAACCGGATCAAAAATAGAATTCGATGGAGAGGTGTGTTGCAGGACCTAAGGATGAAGTAAGCAATAATTAATTATACTTAGCAATAATTGTTATAGCGACTTAACAGAAGAAAATCACACGTTATTGTCATTGTTAGCTAACAAATAATAGTACACGGAAAGCGGAGCAGGATTTCAAAAACTGCATTGATTCAGAAATTAAGATAAGTTTGGTTGTGTTTCTTCATTTATTACTCTTCAGTTATAATTTCTTATTTCACTACAAACAAAGAATTGGAAATTGGGTAAAGGTTGCGAAAATATTTTTTTCTGACCTTACAATTCGTAAATAGCAATAGAATCTTTTAAGCTAAAAACAGAAAAAAAAATTTGGCTTACAGACTTTGCCAAATGTGTGGAATCTCTCCCTTCATTTTCTAAATATCAGCTCAGTTGTTGTGTAATCGTCTTTAAAGAGGGTTTTATTGACATTTCAGTGTTTTTAGTGATTAACGTTCATTTTACCTAACAGGACTAGGCTGTCATCTCTTTTCGACCTTCCCGTTTCACTTGAGACTGTTGGAATTTGGAGCGAGTATGTAGGGAATGCGACCCCTCAGGGACCCGGCTAATGTGGTCCACACCGAACGCCAGGGCCGTCAACCAAAGGTCGTCAGTCTGCTAATGGCCATTTCAGTGGACATTCTCAAAGCTACTTTCCAATACTCGTTTTCCAGCTTCAGCAACTTACCGAACCCCATTTCGTTACACTCGAG
>JAFIDM010005346.1:5751108-5796361 GCA_023159025.1 Thereuonema tuberculata
TTCAATAGAAATTACAATTAGAATGTAAACATAGGATTTCCGTTTTTTGAATTTACAATTCAATAGAACAGACAGACTGTAAAAATTCTATAGACAGACTGTAAAAATTTCCATATTCTGGAAGAAACAAAGCCAAATTAAACCCACATTAGTTATCCAAATCGTTTAAAGCATTATTTAATTCCAGTGTTTTTCTAGAGGAGTGTTTACTGTCTTGTGCTAATTTCTCGGCAAGAACCTATTTAGAAAAGTGTGCTCCTCAAATATGTATACAAAGTTTTAAAAAGATTCGTCCAACGGTTCAGAAATTATTAAGGGGACACATCGACTAATTAATTGGAATTAGGGCTAAAAATGTGAATCTAGGTTTCGTGAAATGGCTTCATATCGTATGAAATGTCTTGCTCTTGAATTTGTAGAACATTGTGACTTCCAATGTTATCTTCAAATATTCTTTATTTATTCTTTATGCAAATATAAGTTTTAATATTAATTTCGACTTCCTTTGCTTTAAAATATCGCTGAAAAAGCCTTCTTTAGCATCGAGTGCTGTTTTCGTTACTGCGCAACTGCGAGAAATGTTTGCCAGGGGTCGGGTTTACACAGCGGTTGAGATCACATGTTACACCAGACGGTTGACATCAAAGACAAGTGAACATATTTCGGTCCAATCGCAGAAATCGCCTTCATCTCCTGGTGACCAAAAAGAAAAAAAGACAATCTACGGAAAACTAGGTTGGCCTTTGATAAATATTCGTCTCCAATTCACAGATAAAAGTCGACGCGAGTCGTGAATGAAATGTAAAATACATGTAAGCATGACACCTTGAGTGCAGCTGCCTGGCCCGGTCGCCATGTCTACCCGACTGGATCGATAAGGCAGCCCAGCGCGAGGAACTCTGCTCTTCCCTCCTAGCAGACCCCATTGGAGCCACTTGACGCTGGCGACAAAAAGAAGTCACCTTCATGAAGCTGAATGGAGTACCCACACTTTGCATTGGAATTTCCAATAACTTTTTAGAGGCCAATAATTCTAAAAAATCATTAATAATTGTATTAGGAAAGCGAATCAAAATAAAGTGACTGATTTTTCCTTACAAACAGGATATTTCTTGTTTACTGTAAATTTAAAAAACAAAACAAAAAAATCTGACTTTTGAAAATAAAAACGTTAATGTTTATTAGCATTATTAATATTGCAATATCGTTTCGTATTGGAATAAAAGTTATTAAATTTACGCTATTGAACATGTTCTGAATAAGTATTATCAAACTCCTAGAAAAAAAACATGCTGTATTTGCAAACTATTAAAGATTTCGTTGCATGGTTTGAATTGGTTGCAATGACTGCTTGCTTTTCACGATTGGCAAATCTTGTAGACTATTTTGCCGAATAAATCAATGCCAAAGGTACATCACAAAGAAATCTGCATTACATCCGTGGTAACAGACGAGAACAACAGAAAAACATCCAAGCCCTCTTCAGATTCACCATTTTCAGGCGTAACAGTTGCATGGCGCGTCACCTACTTGGCCATTCGACTACACTCATACCGTCTTAAATTGAATCGAACATATCAAAAAAAATACAAGAAAAAGTTATATCAGCACTATTAATTGAAGTAATGAAGTGAAGGATTTCTGAATTTTAGTCATAACTTAGATTAATTTTAGAGTTACATTATATAATAAGATTACAGTAACTGACAGTTATATTCTTGTCTGTTACATAACGGTGATGTAATAAATACTATTACTGTTGTTGATTGTACTGTTGATAATAATATTGTTGAATAGAAATATCAAAAGTGATTCAGTATATTTTGGTGGTGGGACAGGGAACCTTTAGAGACACCAGCAAGAAATAATGAGAGGGGGAAATACTAGATGGATTTTAATGGCATTACCATCCTTAGAAATTCTCTAACATCTGCAAAACCTATTCTGTAACATTCTAGAATTCTCTTTAATTTATCTAGAATCCGCGAAAATCCTAAAATGCGTAAGTAAATATATTAAAAAGAAAAAAAAAACATTGAAAGGTAAAGAACAGGATACAAATTTTCTAAAATGTTCAGATAATGTTAGATCTTTGCTATCTCTTGTCTATATTTTTTTATCACGATAAACGTGCATCCATTATTTCACCTGAAAAGAATTAAGTTTTGTAAATCTAGATTATGGGTGAGTTTGGTTTTTTTTTAACATATCCCATTGATGATTCTCAGTTATGTATTCAGTTTGGCTGTACAATCACGACAAAGACTTGTTATTGCATTAAATAATTAAAATAATTTTAAGATCGTGTGCCTTAGCCTCATTAGCTCAAGTATTGTTCGTGATTTAATAACTGAGAAACATTTTACTGCACTTGTGTAAAAATAAGCCCTTACATCTACAATCTTTTCGTCTTAAGCTTTTTGGTGATAAATCCTCTTTAGATTCTTCTCTTTTACAATAAATTAAAAAACAAAAATAATACAGAGAGTGTTGTTGCCCTTTAGTGGTTAGATTCTGTTTCTGGGTTAGATCTGATGCAGATACAACATTCTCTAGTAAAGATAGTCGCGTCAGCATAATATTAAAACAAGCATTTAATGTTATTGGATGAAGATGATTTAAATTTTATTTTACAGACAATAACAATAACAAAGTTTCTGAATATTATTAGAATTCGGATTTCTGTAGCTAGAGATTATAAATATTTCATGATATATGACTTAGAGAGATTCATAAACCTAACCTAAAATGTAAAATAGGCTCCAAATGGTTTTGCTTTCTTTTTTATTATCTAAAAAGTTATAATCTAACACCACTACCAAAAAAAAAAGAATAAAACAAAACAACACACTAAAAACCAAATAAAGAAAAAAAGTAAAAAAAAATGAAGCTCTTTTACTTTTTTCTCCTTTCGGATTTCTTAATATCAGATCAGATCTTTATTCAGACGTAGATCCGCTGAAGCAATATATTTTTCAAATCTTAGAATTCTCTTATCGAAAGCTTGAACCGATTTATTTAAAGATAAGAAAGAAACTTCTGTATTTTTTTTTTGGAATCTTTTTCAGTCTCCGAAGGCAGAAATGCTAACTTTTCCTTCAGTCTTCTGATGCACTTCATCAGGGGGAAGCTGTTCACTGTATTTGCCGTGTATAATCTTTGCCCAGGGCCTTACAGATCAATTATTTATTGCGCGTGGCCCAAATGAGGCGAGTGGGTCCCCCTGAATGAGGTGGGTGTGACGGCATCCCTGATGACTCTGCCGATGAATCACTTTGCCATCTGAATAATTGAGACCTGCGGAACAACCAGAATACATTATTGAAACCACCACCCCTCCACGAGGCGCGAATTACCATTGCCTGAAAAGAATTGCACCAAACAGCAACTGAATCGGATTAGAAAAGCCAAGCCTCAACTAATGATACAATTGGTATCTTCTACTCAAATGCATTTTTAATTTTGTTTACTTAAAAATTCGCAAACTTAAACCTCGTCAGCATTTTCTTAATGTTCGGGGAGTTTGGGGACACTTAATGTGTTTAAGGCTTCTACTTGGCGCAGTATTTTCAATTTCACAACACAGTGACGCTAATCTAATAAAGAATTTTGAAAATTAAGTGGTTTTATTTGTTTTTAACTCGCGTCGCAGAACTCGTAAAGTTCTATGTCTAAAATTTCCTTACACAAATAGTCCTTTAGGGGCTATTCTGCGTTTCGTGAATAATTAGGGTTTTGAGCCTCTGAAAACATCACAGCTTGAAAACAATGAAACCTGAAAATTAAATCCCAAAAAGTGTTTATTCCACCTTTGTTCTTATTAGGTAACTACATTTCACGAAATTAATTTTTATTCTGATAAATAACTCGGAACTGTTCCTTGTAGAAAGTTCATTTTCTGAATAATACTTTATGAATATTTCTTATTTTTCTCTTATTTTCATACCAACATTAACATTTACTTAGATACCAATGTCTTCCATAGTCCTGGCAAACGGGTAGCGAAATGTAAAGAAATGTACTTACAATGATAACGACAACAAACTGAAATTGTAATAAAGGATTATTCTGGGGAGGAAAAAAAAAGGTTGGACATCTTCCAAACAATGCGTTCGTCAGTGGCATTCTGGAAGTGCTGGATTCATCATTGTGATCAGTGACTGAGATGCTAGAAGTTGTGATTTTTACCCATTGGGCCCTCAAAAACGAACAACAGTAAGAAAACTTAGAGCCGATTCAGACTTTGCTAATCCGCTTGGCCTAAAAGACCTTTAAAACCATAAAGAAAAAAACAATAACAAAACAATGAAGTAGTATCCACAACAAGAATCATAAATTTAACTTCTAGATTAAAATTTTGTAAGTCAAACGTAACTCGCAAGAAATGGCAACTACTATCAGTTGCTTTACAGTAACTATGAAACTTTAATAACAGTTATCACATCTACAACTTTCAAATCAGAATAATGGAGATAAATAATCTTGTATATAAAATCATGCTTTTATTAGAGAGGTTCTGTATATTGCATCCTAAAGTAACATAATTGAAAATGTAGATTTATTGGAAACAGGGATAATATACACTTTTAAAGTGTAGGTCCTGTGATGAAGTGTATTTTGGCAACAATGGTAGAACTCTGAAAGAACGAGTGTCAGAACATACTGCAGCTTATCGGAATAACCGTCCGAAAACATTGGAATGGGTAGAACATTGACCCAATTGTTGAAATCTTGACCCAATTGTTGAAATCATGTTTCTTATCATTAATAGAATAAACAGATTTATAATGAACCATGTCTTATTACGAACTATAATTGTATGAATAGAGATAGAGGAATACAAATCGGAGATAATATCTTCGACTTTTTCAAAGTAAATTATGAAAATTAAAGAGAAAAGATTTAAGTAATATACAGTAATAATAGATTTATATTTATAATTTTGATAAATTGTATTGTTATGGGAACAATATATTGTATTAAATGCTTGTATTTAATTATTTGGCGTAAGTATTGGAGTGCTAACTTATATTGATATTTTAGTGTGATATTTATAATTTAGGAAATACCAACAATATTGCAGTTGTTTCTTAATCATTTGGCCGGAACTTAAGCGAGAATTCGAGGCATGTTAAGTGGATATTTTCCGGATTCTTCATGTTATCAGAGAAGATGATCAAGAACTTCTGTCCTTTGCATTAAAATTCATAAGTATTTGCAAGATTTGTCTGGTATGTATGTTGTGGCCGCATTGATTTGTTGCAGCCTTAAGAGAAAAATTCCTAACAGAATTCTGAAATACCTTAAATTTGTTTTGCTTATTTTCGCGTTCATTCGCAGTGACCGTTTTAGGTTTGCGGTTCGTCATTTTCCATATTTAAAAACAATAACTTTAGCAAAATAAACTCCATAGCTTTCTCTTAGAATACTAATATGTACATCTGTTAGAAGGACCTGAATACACCCCCTTGTTCCATTTCTAATCGTTCTATTTCTATTTGAAGGGGTCGTGGATACATCCCTGTTCGTTCTGTTTCTATTTGAGAGTTCTGTCTCTATTTGAACAGCGGTGGATATCCCCGTCTGAAAGTACAACCAAAGTGGTTCTACTGGTATAAACCGCGACTGTAGAACAACGGAAAGGGAGTCGTAAACAGCGGAAAGACACAGATAGAGGGAAAAGGCGAGAAAGGGACGAACATAGGAGAAAGAAAGATAAATCTCAATTCCTGATTAGCGCTTATTCAATCGTAACTTGCCAGATCGCTCTATTAGGACTGACGCCTTCGAACGCTATTTAGGTAGAGCTAATATTTGATTTTTGACAGTAAAAGGGATATTTAACTATAAATGCAATGAATAAAATATGAATCCTCGCCAATCTAACACATAGGACGCGAAAACATCGATTGGTAATCAATAATTTACAATGAACGATATTTAAAATTTGTAATAGTATTTTGATTAGATTTATTTTTTTCATATTTTTTTTTTAAATAGTGAAAATAAATTCGCACTGTCACTAGAATACCTCTTCTTTGTATTAAAAATCAAAATTTGAAATACAATCCATCTGAAACTCGTAGGAATGTGACATCGTCTATTCGCGATCAAAAATAATAAATGCGATGTGACTTGAATCACGTTTCCGTGGAACGTGGCTGAAAAGAGGCTTTGTTTGTGCGAACGAAAGAGTTTTGATTGGAACTCGATTATAGAAGTCGAATTAATGAATCCATTGATTTCCGAATGCCTAATTGTTTTCCTACATCCTGGCTTAATTATCAGACAACAGATGGCTGAGTAAAGAAACGAACTAACATCCTCAGCAATTCCGTAAAATCTCATTAATAAAAGTTGGCCCTCTTTGAGTTGTAACTCAAGTTCACTGCTGTCCTTTTGATTCTGAGAAAGAGTGGCTCAGTGATATAGCGCTTGTTTGAGGACTGCAGGATCTGTGTTCGGTCTCGGGCAAAGGTCCGAAGTCTTTCTAAGCTTGTTTGTCCTGAGGTTCACTCACCCCTCTGAAATGAGGATCTGTTTTTTTAAAATGTATATAACACTGTATTGATCATTCGATCTTGTAGTTCAGATTGGACAGCGTGTTTTAAATTAGAATGGCATTTCCTACTTACTAACAATAACAATCATTCCTTAAGAAATGATGTAAAATAAAAATCAAATGAGACTGTACTCTACGATACAGTTTTGAAGATGTTTAATAAAGCTTTCACAAATCTACTGTGATGGGTTTTATTTTGAACTGAATATTTTTACCTAAAACTAAAAGACAATAGGATTACGGTCTTGATCCTCCATTTTGTAAGCGATTAAGGGTAAGAAAACTTTAAGCAATGCTATTGTTTTCTGAATTTCTCTGGTTTCCCAAGGCAGGTTTAATGAAAGTATCTCAGAGATTTACGGTTTCCTCCGTTATTGGGGCTTCAGTTTCTTCGCAGGCGATGTCACAGGTGAAGTAGGGATTTAAGGTCAAATCCCCTTCAAACTTAACGTAATTAATAACAAATAAAAAAAAAAGTCAGTTAATTATTAATGTTCAGAAGTAAAATTTTAATAACAGCTTTGTACGTTTTACATAATAAAACACAAAGACTGAAAGAACCTATTGCCAACTTTCCTTAAAATCATGCTTTTTTATCTTCTTTAAGTTGTGAAAATATTGCAAAATAAAGAGTCCATTTTTTTAATTACAATATTTCTTGAAATCTGCAACATGCCATCACTTGACAACAATAACAACCATTTACTATCATACATTCGAGGAGCAATTATTTTCAGAATTTTTCTGTTTACAATTTATTTGCCTGTAATGATAGTCTAATCTTAGTCTACAATATTATTTGCGGTTAGAAAACTAAAAATATATTTCATACGGAAAGTTATTTTAAAAAATAGTAATAATAAAATTCAAAATTTTCATTACGATATATTAATGAAGCTGACCAAAGAATTGCTGCCATCCTTTTTCTAAGAGAAATGGAACAAGAAAACCACAGAAGTTTAATAATGAATAATATTAATTTATAAATTGCATTAATAATTGAAAACATTTTATAAGATATCAATCATAGGATCAAAATTTCTGTTCAATTTCAATTGTTTTTTTTTTACACCAGTGTTACCCAATCTATTTTTCGAAAATTGATGCTCTTTTCCTCAGTTCTTTTCTACTGAAACTATTGTTCGATATATTATTTAATAAAAGGACGCTCTTCAAATCATTCAGTTTGTATTGAGTTGCCAAAATTTGTTCGTTTTTTTTATGTAAGTTGTCTCTAAGTTGGTCATCGCATGTTTCTTTGATGAACAGGAAAAAACTGTTACAGCTTGGATGGGAAGTTCTGATTCATCCACCGTATTCACCAGACATTGCACCTTCGGATTTCCATTGATTTCGGTCTTTACAAAATTCTCTTAATGGGAAAAATTCAATTTCCTGGAAGACTTTTTTTTCATAGAAAGATAAGAGGTTTTGAGAAGATGGATTTATGAAGTTGCCTGAAAGATGGTAGAAAATAGTGGAACAAACCGTTGAAGACGTTATTCAATAAAAATATTGGTAACAATGATAAATGTGTCTTTTTTTTTCACTTAAAAACCGAACGAACTTTTTGGCCAACCCCAATATCTTTGTCCCCTAAACTTTTGAAACCCTTCTGGACGGATCTTATTGAAACTTGCATTTTTATTTAAGGCTATAGACAATGTAACTTTTGTAGCTGAAATCTTTTCTGTTTGGGTCCTTACGGAAAAGATCACGAAATTTCCCATAGAAATGCGACGTTATTTAAAAACATTGAACGTTTATTCACAAATGTGTAGGTGCTTTGATTTGACTGAAACTGTCGAATTTAAAAGATCTAAGTATTAATTAATCGGATTTAATTAAATTTTTCAAATAAACGGAACATTTCTGTTGTTTGTTTTAGACGAACATTGTAATTTATTTCTGTAGGGAACCTAGATGTTCTTTTGTTGGTCGTTTTGACAGTTTGAAAAAGAAAAACAAATAAAATAAAGAAATTCTGATGCAACATTAGGTAAGAAAAGTAGGTCTTCAGTTATTTGAAGAACTCTTGTATCTGCTTCATCGTAGGTTAATATCAATACCTTCCAACAACCTTCTTTTTTCCTTAGAGGAATGGGGGGTTTCTTCTGTCAGCTTCTATGGTTTCAGTTTATTGAGCGAATTCGCTATAAACTTTAACGAAATATATGTTTTTATATGCAAGTTTTATGGCTCTGCGATACCGTTTTATTACAAAAGCATTTTCTAAGAGTCTCTCTTTTAAGAACTTAAATTTCGCTCCCCCACCCATTGTAGAGTCTCATAATTTGAACTGGGAAGGTTAGGAATAAAAGATATGGTTGGGAAATGGTGGCACAAATCTGGGTCTTTGTGATAGATTTAACAAATAAAACTGCAATGAATATGATGTTTTTTATGTATTTTTGTAGATTTTAAAAGATTAATCACGTGCAGAAAGACAAACAGTTAAAGGATTTATACGTTGTAATTATGAGAAATGATGTTAGAGATGTTTCTAAATAATAAAAAATAAATAACTTTTATTGGTTTCCTCCAGAGGAAAAAATTTAATAAAAATTTAATCTTTAATGGCTGTTGCATAATAACTTGTACAACCTATAATTAGACATATATGATGGAATGAGATTTATTTATCTATTTATTTTTGATTGCCTTTAATGTGTTATTAGTAAGCTATGAAATTATGTAGATTCTTTTATTTGCCTTTGTTTTTAAGAGCTCTCTTTGAATTAAATAAGACCAAAAACTCACAGGTTCTTAAGAATATTTTTTTTTTCTTTCATAGGCATATAAAAACCTATTTAATATATATTTACCATAATATATATCTCTTTTCTTTAATAACTATATTTATTTTCATATTAAAAAATACAGTTTCTATTATGGGGCAGGTCCGAAATAATAAAAAAATAAAAGAAATTACATTAATACAAAATACCGCATTATTTACGCATTCATTCACGAACAGATTAAAGTAATTCAGTTTTTCAAAAATAAATGTCGCTCAGCTGTCTGGAAGATTGTTAATCCATTATTACGTAGCCCCTTTTGTATTCTTTCGTGAACAGAACAATAACAAAACAAACCATTTGACAGTTACTATGTTGTGAAATATTCATTATTTCAGGTATTTACAGTATATCTGAAGATCCGTAATATTTTGTTTTTGCTTTATTTAATTTGAAAGAATATAGATGATGAAATCTTATTTGTAATATTTCTTAAATAACATTGATTTCTGTTCCGCTATCTTAGATTGATGAGAAGTGTTACTACTTCCTGTGTGGAAGATTGTTCCTTTGTGAACACTGTATTTTTCATCTATTGCTTTACTTTTATTGGTTGTCTCTCTAATAACTTTAACAATGTTTGATTTGTCCGAACAAGAACCATTACAGTCCACAGTTGAAACACTTGTGGACGGAAGTACAAATGGTGGTAACACCTTCAGCCTGACGGCCTCCAGGGAACCAACAGTTCCGGTCTGGTAATAGACAACTCAGACAGCTTTGTTCTTTTATTGGACTAACCGTTTTCCAACCTCACCCTCTCCACCCGACCTCTTTTCGAAAAAGCGTAGGAGGTAAAAAAAAGAAGAAAAAAAACCCACGAAAACTAAAAGTTTGAACTTAATACCAAAGTAATAGTAATAAGCATAAAATAGAAAACAAATAATAATACTAAAGATAAAAATTAAATACAAATATTTTACAAAAAAATTCTAGGATTTAATTGTAAAAACGAATGCCTTGATTAACTGAATTTTTATTAACTAAAAAAAGTTTTTAAAATTAATAAGAAGAAAATCAAATTGTACAAAACCTTTTAAATATTTTTCTTTTTTTGTTTATTTCATTACATTTTACTTCTAAAATGCTATTGAAGTCTAATAGAATTTCTTCCATGTTGTGATTTCGGTCAAATGCTCCAAACAAAGATAATCACTCGAAAAGCTTTGAGTGAAACCTTTTTACAGTAGCAATATTATCCCATCGTGGCTTTGCAAAATTCATTGATTCTGAAACTTATATTAACTCAATAGCTTATGTCAGTATTAAAGAAAAGAAATTTTTTGTCTTGAAGGCGAAGGCGAAATTATTTAAATAAAAATTTGAATATCAATCAAGAAAAGTGGTCGAGCTGTTTTAGCGTAATGCATGTTCAAACATACAGCAAACAAAATTTGCTACTTTCGTTCATTACAACCATAAAGTAGTTTTCATGTGATTAATTATATTTTTAGTGTTGACTAGAATGTTCTTTTAGCATTTTAGGGCTGATGCAATGTAATTCTTAATAACGGGATGAAGACATTATTGAGTTGGGTTGGATTGTCTTTCTCAGAAGCCATTTCTTCATTTTATCCCTAGTGATGACAACAAGCATTAACGCCCATCCGATCCCTGCCTGCTATAAATTTTGATTCGCAATTTAGCGAAAATCAGAAGGAAAGGGTAAATGGGAAGAATGATCCACTAAATTCCTTTATCTCGTCCAAGGGAATGATACTGCGTCATCTCCAATAACCATGTACTAAAAAGGGGATACGTACGAGGTCTGTATTCAGCTTCTGTCAGCAATTCTCCGAATACGTTTTTTCTCCTTTTTCCTTTGTGTGACAAAAAACATTTCTGTGAGGACACCAATTTAAAAGTAAAATTTCTGAATTTTGAGCTCCTGGTATTTGTTATTTAAATTTCCAAATACACTTTTGCATTCGCATTCTCCAAAAAGTTTTTATAAAAATCAATCTGAAAATTTAATATAAATAGTTTTAGTTGTGTATTTTTATAATCTTAGCTTTTCTTACTTGTAGGCCTAAAAAAAACCAATATATCAAACAAATTCAAAACCTATCTCTTTCCTTAATCTAATTTCTGCTTAGTTTTGAAAATATGCTTTTTTTTTTTTAACAATTATATATATAAATTACTTTTTTTAATTTTTCAATTGCAATCGTTTATAAATTCAATCCTAAATTAAAGTTAAGATTTTTATATCTACAATTATTATATTGAAATTAGAAACTAAGAAAGCCAAAACCAAAAAAAAATTAAAATAAAAACTTAATTAAAACTTGTTAATTAATTAACATTAGAAAACATTAAAGTAATAAGCATGTCTACATTAATTCAAATATCTTGCCTAAATACCAGTTTTATGACACATGCAATTCCTATAATAGAAAATTCTTTTTTAAAAATAAAGTATCTCATATATAAATAAAACAATCCATTTTTTTTCAATCATATATAAATAAAACAATCCATTTTTTTCTATGTTGTTGAATGGTCTTTCATTTTTTTTCCAAGTTTAAGTCTAAAATATTTTAATAACAAACAGAGAGAGATTTTTTTATCTTCGAATCCAGAAACCCTCCTAACTTTAAATTTAGCTTGTAACCATTCTTCCAATTTGTTGAGGGGTTAAAGACAGAGGCTTTTTATTATTCGAAGAGAGTGACTGCATGTTTTATTCATTATTATTCGTTGTTGTGTGGTGCCAGGTGAAATGCTAAGTTACTTACCCCTCTGCAGCAGCATTCAGTTATGCAGACAACTTTAATCTGTGAGGCTTCATTGAGTAGGTAACGTCAGTCGCCCTTTTCAATGGCCCTCAAGGTCAAAGAAAAACAAGAAATACATTTATTTGAAAACATAGGAATTTTTTTTTAGTGATTGATATCATTTTGAAATCGTACCAAAACAATTGTATCAGACAAACACATTTCTGCAATTGGAAATTCATCATTTAAATTTGAAACCAATTTTAAATATTCTAGGTGATTTAAACTCGTTAAAAAAAAAAAAACAACAACAGTAAACTAAGTAAGATAACTATCTTTAATCGCTGTAGTTTTTATTATTATTATTATTATTATTATTATTATTATTCCATATTATGTCTGTAAATCCTTTCGAGTTTCAAATTCAGTTTTATCTAAAGACCAGAAAAAAAATATTAAAATTGATTATTCAGGAAATTACGCCAAATCTAATTAATTACTAAACTATTTAGTTAATTTATATTGTATTATATAAATTAAAATTATTTTTGTTGTCTTAAATCTTATTTTGTAAATTCTTATTTAACGTGGGACAAAGGAAATTTCCGAATAAATAAATCAGGACACATTTCATTAAAATTATTTAATAAAAAGAAACCTGTCGGTTTGTAAAAACGCGTCATCATCATCTTATTTTAAAATTTTCTTGTAGGTTTTTGTCTCTACCTTAGTTCTAATAAACAAAAAGCCCCTCGTTGTTATTTTTTTTTTCGAATCTAGTAATTCTTTTAACCCTCAGTTTCGCGAAAATACAATATTACAGTTGAAGATTGTAGATTTTTCTTAAAAGATTTTTCCATATAAATTAATATTTGTTCTTGTTAATTTATTGAATGATAGTACTAAGAGTAGTAAGCCATCAGAGCACTTTCTAAAATAATCCCTGTTCTCATATCTTAATTTTCTTGTGCATTTTTGAGTAACATATTATTTAGATAAAAAATTTTTTTTATTTACTTACCTTACCTATCTCCTGCTACCCCTCGTTTCATGAAATGGTGAAGATTCACCCTGAAACGATATTAGCAGTATCTATAAACGAACTATTCTGACATAAAGCTATTTATTAACTCATTCTCTTTATCAAAATTCTGTGATTGACTTAATTTTAGCATTAAGATTAAAATTTTTTCATTTAACTTACGACGAGTAACTAATCTTTTGTTCCTCTGACCCTTGCCTGTAAGAATGGCAAAGGCATATTTCTGTAAGCCTCATTTTCTGTATGGATTTGAAATTAACTGTTGCATAACCTGTGTCCTGGTTTAATTTTTAATCTAAATGCTGAAACAGACACCAGCTTTGTTTCACCCAATTACTGGTCTGTCTTTATGAAATTTCGTGGTATTAATGCAAATTGCAAGCTGAATTAAAAGCTCTCTGCTGCTGATGTACGGTGGAGATTCTGTATTCATTCTAGAAAAAGTAGCCATGAGGTTATCTGTTGACTGCAACTGAAGGCTGGAATTAATTAAAGTTGCTAAGATTAATGCAAGAAAGTGAGTGGTCACTGTAATTGCACTTTCGACTTTTCCCAAGGCAGATATTAGAGAAGGTTCAAGAAACAGAATTAAAAGTTAATCAAAAAAACCTTCCGCAATCCTTTGCTGTAGTAAGAACAGAACTCTTCCGCAATCGCTTGCTACATTATCAGTTTTTTTTTCTGCAGGTAATAAAGAAATAAGAAAGTCTGGTAAGTAGAATAGGGATATTATATATAGAGTAGGGTCATTATATCTGAGATCAAAATATGATGTGAGTTTCAGGTGAGCTAAACAGCAGCCAAAGAAAAAATCTGAGACAGTAAAACACTGTAAATTGAATAAAGCAGAAGATACAGAAGACGCCATTTGCTTAATGCTCACTGGCAAAGAGACATTGTAACTTCTTTTATGTCCCACTTCTTTCCATTAAGGCATTGCTGTCAACATTAGCCTGATGATTACTTAAAGTCATTGGTATTCTTTCATCTTCTTCTTGATGTTATCTTGGATGAAAATTCCTTCAGTTCTTTTTATGAAAATTCCCTTTGTACGTATTTCGCAGTTCAACCTTCATGTTCTCTCTGTCTGCTTGATCTGATTTTCATTCATTCAGTCATCGACTCGTTTTAGACGTCCATGATATCCTTCATTATATCTCCGTTTCCATTGAACTAGACTGACTTATGTAGATTGTCCCAATTTATTTCTTCATCTCTAAATTGACATTCGTCGAAGTTGTAGAATCGAACGTGAAGCTCGAAATGCCGATTTTTGACTTGAATCTTGTTAAACTTCTTCCTTCTTAACATACCCTCCTAACATTCCTTTTAAACTAAGAAAGAAAATTGATAAATAACTGATTACATTGATGCCTTTCAGTTAATCAATTGTTTTTATATTTGCTTTCAGAAGATGGAATTCTTGGTCTGTTTAAGGGATTTGTATCTTCGATCCTTTTGCATATTTCATTATGTTTGTATTAAGTCTTTGATCTTTTTCCAATGACTCTGTACTTTCCTCTGAAAAATTTATGTTCGTCCATCGCTCTGTAAGCTTCTGTAGATGACAACGGAAATGAATTTGTCCGCATAAGAAGGTTTACGAAGAACACCTTTGTTTTGCTCCAAATTAAGAAGCTTACGGAACATCAACATGACTTCTTAAAACCTTGTAATTGCCTTGTAAACATCTAGAAAGCCGCTTAATAATAAGTTTGATGTTCAGCGGAATCGATATTTTTATATTGTTCGATGAAAGATACATGGAATTGGTTGCCAGCTTTATTAGATATGACAAAGAATCCAAAAAGAAACAGCAATGGAATTTAATCTTTTGAAAACTACGCAGATGATGATTATGATTCATTTCGAGAATTTACTCATTTTTTATTTCTTTCCTAAAGAAATTAAGCTCATAAATCAGCAAAAATATGTGTGGATTTCCAGGCATCTGTCTCTGGCTTTCCATCCAATAGAACTTCTTTAAACAATCATCCTTATATTTTTAAAATTTCTTCGCCCGGATCCCTGTAGAGATGTCAGAATTTCCATAGAAAACCAAAAAAAATAAAACAACAACAAAAAAAAAACAATTCACTGTCAACGAGAAAACAATGAATTTTTATTGACGTTCAACAGATAATTGTGGTACAAACCTGGTTGAGTTTTGTTTGTGAGGCTTTGATTTGAAGTTAGTTTCTAATAAGCATTTGCAGATTTACTGAATTTTCATTGCATGAAAAATCTTCTGACATATTTTATTCAGCTATTATGATAAAAACATACATGTTTGTATTAAATTGCATATTTGCTCTAAATTGTAAGGAACAAACAAAAAAAACCTGCTGTAGAGAAGTTAGCTTAAACTCTTTCAGAGATATCTCACTACTAGTTAGAATGTATTCATTTTAATATAATAATTGTGCTTTTAAATTTCTGTAGTAAAAATTCTGATTTATAAAGTAACATTATTATTTAACTTGTGGTCAAGTTATTTTCTAAATGTAAATATCCAACAATGATCGCGCGGTTCTGAGCAGGTCGAAATCATTTGGTTTAATAATTTTTAAACTGTTTTTCATTTTTAACTTGCAAATATTATTATTACCTTTGAAAATGTGTGAGAATAATTTTTAATCTTTAAATGTATACTTATATAAAAACTTAGAATTATTATCAATTAACAGAAATAAGAAAACCCTAAGATGTAAGCAGATACTTTTTCCCAACACATTTGAAAGCTTTGTATTTTCATCATTACGTTAAGATTTTTTCAAAAATATTATTCTTTAGCTGTTATTTCAGAAAAGGATTGAAATTCAGAGGTTAGAAATTCTTCAACAAACACATGAATTTCTGTCCACCCACTCAGTTTGGGACAAATATTCTCGATTTCTCCACAGCGTGGTGCTTTTTCGACAAAACGAAAATGATAAGGAAGCAAAATTGTTTCTTTGGTATTTTCTAAGATTAGTCCTAAGACTTAATAATTTTGCAAAGAAACGTTAGAATAAAAAACCAATTTCTCCTCATTTTCGTTGCAAGAGACTGGCATTGACACGAGCGCTCTTGTTTTTGTGACTGCGATGAAGAACGATTTTGTTGACAGAAGTGTTTACACCATTCCGAGATTGACGCAAGCAGCCACTGCCCGCGCAGAATATTAGCAAAACGATTGATAACGAGCAAACGTTCGCGCGATTGATAACGAGAAAAGCTCGCGCCCTGGCTTTAAAAAGCCTTCCATTTCCATCTGAAATTCGACTTTTCTTTTCTGCATCCTTCGGAAATCAGAATGTCAGCGAAGGAAAGAGAGAACGCTGCAACACGATTGGCCCAAGTCACGGAAACAAGCTGAGATAGCAAAGCCTTTCCACAAACATCCTTCCAAAACACAGAAAAGAAAGGAGGAAAACAGTCCTTTTTTTCTGCTGGTTCATTTTGTCTTTTTATTACGTTCTTTTATGAAAGATTTCTTTTCTTTAAATTCCATATTTTTTTAAGTTCTGTGTTTTCTTTGGTGAATTCGATGTTTTAGAATAACTTAATTCAGAAGATGATGATTTACTTAATTCCGTTTGGTTTCTACTTATTAACCGAAAATTCAGCTACTAATCTTTAAATCATTGTTATCTACACTATCCTACTCAATATTTTTCATCAACATTTATTATATTTACATTATACTATTTTAACCTTTTGCTTTTATTGATAGAAAAAGATTACACACTTCCCCTCCCAAAATAAAATCATTTAGTGACATCGGTACGACAGCAAATGGACGTTTGTCTTAATTATTCATTGAAGCAATAGTGATCTGTCGTATCTTATATATATATTAATAAAATATATTATTTTTATTACTAAGTCGTATTATACACAAAATTTGTAGGTTTAACGGGTATTTATAAAATTAATAATAAGGATGAAATTAAGATGATAACACTTGGGTAATTGAAAAAAAATTATATTCAAATTAAAAATTACATGAGCTCATCTGAGGAGGGGGTATCGACCACCCCGAAAGATCTCGTGTAATTTTTAATTTGTATATAAATTTTTTCAATTATCCAAGTGTGGTGGCCTTAATATTTCAAAATTTTTTATCACTTTTAAATGAATCAGACTTAATCTGCTGCTAATTTTATTAATTTTTATTGAGTTTGCCTGGAAGAAACTTTTGAATACCTGGAATATTACGATTTCATTACAGGACAAGTAACAGAAAATCATCGTAAACATTCACTCTTACCTTCTTTGAAGGAAAGGGAGCGTAAAAGATATGGATCCTGCGATCTTTAGTACTAAATTGAACCAGAAGGTCGGCCAATGCTCGCAATGAATTTGGATAACATCGACTGTTCTTTCTTCTTCTAGAACGGAAACCCAAAGATCTAATTAAATCTTCCCATTGAGATCGAAAGAAATTTTGAGTCTCTGCAATTCGAAACAAACGTTTTTGAAGAGAACCCCATGGATTCCAAACGACGTATTCTTTGAAAAACTGCTCAAAGTGTTGTTTGATGCTTTTAGTTAATGTATACAAAAAGCAACTGTATTCTACGACTGCAGAATTAACACAAAAGTACAATGAATTGGTTATTACTGCTGGAAGATCTGTGCTAATATTGATCATAGAACGTAAGCAAAGGATCCACATGATGTATTGTTCGTTGGTTGGCTTCGAAAGCGTGTGGAAGTTGAGTGAATCAGTCTTAAGATTTGTAAATGACGCCTTCCAGCTCTGTGCAGGGTCACGCTGTCACCTTGAAAAATCTGCCTTTATCAGGCGCTGACAAGAGGATTTGCCAGAGCATTAGCGGCATAACAGTCAAAGAATGCCAAGAAAAATGTCACCACCATCGTATTCCCACTGGTGACCCAAAGAGTGACCCTGCATCTATTCCTCCTCAGATTCTCTTTCTGGTATTAGACAATATAATGAAACGCTACCATATCATACTGACAGTTGCCATGCACTAATTTGCCGGATCGCCTCGTTCGGGAGAGAATCCCAGCAATCTGTCTTCGAAACATGCTACAAACATCCCCTGTTCAGCAGCTTTGGCACGATTGGGTCTCTGATTTAAATGTGTCCTCTTGCCAGTATTATTGTTTTCCCAAACTGCTCCGAAGGTTATGTACATTTAATATCGCAGAGCTTCTTACCACCCTCAAAGGTCACCTTGTAAATACTGTTTACCCTGTGGGTTGGTTGAAGTCATTACGAATCAGACCCTTTATTGTCTATTTTAAAAACATACTACTATAATTATTTTAGATCCAAACGCATTCACTTCCTGTGAGGTTTTGATTCATAGTTACAAACAATTTTTAACAATTCTTGCTCGACATGAGATAAATCTCTAATTGACCATTTTTAAAGAAAGAGTTAATTGCTTAAAGTAATGCAAATTCTATCAGAGTACATTTTTATCCATAATACATTTTTTAATGTAAAACTGAAGAAATTTGATCGACTTTTATTGGAGAGGAATAATTAAGAAATAATTTTTCACACGAAAAGGAAATAATTCCTCAAATTGAAATGAATGTGAAAGTAAAAGAGAGAAAAAAAAAGAGGGAAAAAGAGAAGAGAGAAATAAAAAATAAAAAAATCTTGGCAGTTTTTAATTGCTATTTTTTTCGGTTGTTTTCTTCTTTTTGTCATATTCTCGATTAGTCTCGCTTCCGTTTCCAGACACTGCTAATCGATAATGGTGTTAGGTTTGTGATCAGTAGTTGCTTTTATGTCTCTCTTATCTAATGAAGTATCTGATTTCCACTGTAAAACTGTTCCTTTACAACTTTCATATCGATTAACATAATCTACTACTTGGTTGTTCATTTTAGCTTAAGATACAAAAGAAATATATAAAACAAAAATATTGCTGGTTTTTTTTTTTATTACTAGCAGTTTTAACAAATGTTTAAATCAAGCTTTATTTCATTCAAGCCTTTATTTTTTATCGACAGCTATTTCCGAATTATTTTCTTTTAATCCAAAAACTCATTGATAGAAGCTGAAGTCTACATATTAGTCTACTAGCTGATTAAGTTTAAATTTTATGCTTGAGTTTTATGGAATTGTTTTCATTTAGGACAGATATCGTAGATTCATATCATTCTTGAATCCTTCCCGTAGCATTGTTGATATAAAATTATACCCAAAAAGATTGTTTTGTTGTAAGTAATAGGCCTACTGACGAGGAAGTATTTGGAATCAATCCTCAGAAAAATGATGATTTTTCCAAGTCAAATTATTGGATTACAACATGTTATTTTGTTTTCACAAAATTGATTTTATATTTAAAGTACACAAGTTTGATAATTTTCAAATTTTAAACTTGAAACCGGTATAACTTTTAATAGTCTTTTGCCATTTGTATTTACGTTACTAAACATGTTTACATTTCTAAAAATTTATTAATATTCTTTTTTGTTTC
Organism: Thereuonema tuberculata; assembly: GCA_023159025.1. NCBI lineage: Eukaryota > Metazoa > Arthropoda > Chilopoda > Scutigeromorpha > Scutigeridae > Thereuonema > Thereuonema tuberculata. Next base: position 5,770,674 of record JAFIDM010005346.1, read on the forward strand.
TTTTTTTCACTTTACTGCTTGAATAAGAATCTTAAAAAAATTAAAAATAATAATAATAAAAAATCCGCAATAGAAATAATTTTTTATCTGGTTGGATTTACTGATTGTCAAATAATAAATAATTACAAAACAAACAAGTCCGCAATTTTATTTTTAAAATTTTCTACAAACTTATACGTATTTGACAGAAGAGTACCATGAATTTAAAGCTCTGCGTTGATAATAAGAAATAGCTTTGTCTTTTTCTTAAGCTTGCTAAGTTTTAATACACCATTTTTATTAGAATGGTAATTAATTATTATGAAAACTGGTTCAAAAATTATTTTAATTTTTATAATTATAAAGAACGATTTTTATAGGAGTAAATTACAAATTGATTATGAAATGTCAGCAAATTTCTTAATATTTTTCTATTTAATTTATTACTCATTTTCATTCTTTTTTTTATTGATATTTTGTATTGATTTTAAAAATAAGGTCAATTGCGATGAAGGTAATTTCAATGGTTAAATTTTTTGTTATATCATATATAAAACGTAACTATTACTAATAAAGAATAGACTTTGATCTATGTTTCATTATTTGGTGAAAATGAATCCTTAGCTTTTCAACATTAGCGAGAGCCTTTTAGCTCTGAAATGGTGATTGTCTTAGGGGAAAAGCAAATCTCTTTTCTTTGTGTTTCTAATACTCAACTCAAGGACGGAGTTCTGTGTAGACCAGATTGCTTTATAGAGACCACCATCTGCAGCACCGGTATTGGCTGAGAAACTCCAATCTTTCACCAGTGGCGCTCTCATCTGACTTTGTTCTCCAGAGAATAACGTTGGACCAGATATTTACCACATAGGAAAGAGAAATTCTGGCCACTGATTTAAGCGGGCTTCGTTGCCGACCGCGTTTGCGCAGACGAAATTGGATAGGAAAAGAGACACGACTGGTTATTAAATCAAAATATTCAGTCGAATTTAATTTTGAGATTGTAAAGCTTTGCCATTACTTCTAGAAATTTAACACTCAACGACCTCCTTGGAATTGGTCGCAAGTGGCGCGGAAAGAATTAGCTTTAGCATTCTTCCAAATCTTAATCCACCTTGCGGCATGGAGCATCTTAATCTTGGTTAATGCGCTCGGGTAATATTAAAGGCATAATAGTTTGCTATCTCTGACACTGTGAGACCCACTTCCATCCATATTAACTGACTTAATCTGTCTTCTCTGAAGGAATTCAGCTCGTTTAGGAAACCAAATAACGGATAACATTAAACAGAAGCCGTTGAAAATTAAAGTTTACAAAACTGAAAGGATGGATTGAAAAATTAGAAAAATATAGAAATCAATAAATGAAAATTAATACTAAATGTAATTCGGCGTTTTTAGCAGAGGAAAAAAAAAATCGAAATTTTTCAAGATATATTGCAAGATTTTTAAGTTATTTTTTCGAATTTCAAATAGTCATTATTTATCTTTTCTATTGTTTTCTGTTCTATCTTAATTCTGTTTAGGCTAATTATTCTATAATTACAGAGATAACTAATTTTCTCTTTTTATTTTAGTTTTAATAGTTTTTAATATTTCAGCTAAAATGTGACATTGTCGTATATTTTTATTTATAGATATTATAATCTATATTTGTTTCTAATATCTTTAGTAAATATTATATTAATGTTTATAAATAAATCCATCAACAAATCATCCTTTATGGAAAAACTTCTTTACTCTATTACAATATTTCGAATGATTTTTTCAATCATTCTTCTACAGGTAAAAAAGGAAAAATAAAATAAACCTTCCTCTTATTACAAAGTAAAAATAAACAATGAATTTCATCAAGTTCTTTTAAACAACATTAATGAATGTATGTGATATTACAAATCATTATTAATTGAGAATGTACTAAAATTACAATTATACAATAACTAAAGATACACCACTAATTTTTCAAATTCTCAAAATCTAATAAACAATGATACATCACTAATTATTCACCACTAATTCTAATAAACAACGATACATCACCAATTGTTTATATCACTAATTCTTCAAATTTAAAATAAATAATGATACACAGGATTTAAAATAAAATAAAAATGAGATATCACAAATTCTAATAAATTGTCACAAAACATATTAAATTTTAATAATTTTCTCTCCTCTTTTTATTTATAAATTTTTTGAAAATTCTTAATGAATAGTATGAAACTTTGAGAGACCTATCCTTATTTGAATGAAAAAAATCATTCGAAATATTGTCATAGAGTAAAGAAGTTTTTCCACAAAGGATGATTTGTTGATGGATTTATTTATAAATATCTAGACAGATAAGTATGTATCTGTATTAATGTTTTTGATTTACAACGTTTGAATTTTTTTTAACCAAATTGTATGCTTTCAAAAATCCATGAAACTTTTAACCGTTAATGGTTCTTTCTTAACTTTGCAGTTGATTTCGTTATTCGTTTTTAATGAATCAGTTGACATTTTGAAATTGCTTTACATCTGCAATTATTTTGAAAGCTTCGTTGAAATTTGAACCTAAATACATTATAATCAATTCAGATTTAACAGAAAGTTTCCCAACTGTTTCATTGATTTCCTGCAAACGTAAAGGAAGATAAAACATTTATTTATAAAAGACGCCATCACTGTTTCTTAATTTATCAACGTTGAAAAGCTTTCACAGTCAACTTTTTTAATTTTTGGTTTGTTTTGAATTTGAGAATTAAAGGAAGCAGAATTGATCGAGTTACATAACCTACATTAAGAGTAGAAGTGAAGTCCAACATTGTAATTAGTTACAGATTGAGTTAATTGTTAATGCCTTGCAGTATCGTTAATTTAACATTCGAACTTAACTAATTAATAAGCTAGTTTAACTGAAAATGAGAAAAACAAGAAATTATGGAAAGTTTTTAAAGTGTACTTTCTTTAAAATGTTGTCGTTAAAATTTCTTTTTATCCTTTTTATTTTTAAAATTATAAAAAAAAGACATAAAAAAGAAAAAGTCTAAATTTTTGTTTTGAATTTCAATAATGTTGAAATACGTCCGTATTATTCACGTAAGCAACTTAAGTCTGGTTAAATATAAGTACATCAAAGATTACAGAAGTGATTGATTAGTTTGAAAGACGACTATTCATTGCTAACACCCCATCGTTTCTATGTGCTTTTCTTTGGAAGTTTATGTCAGCTTAACACGCTGATTTCTTGACGAAATAGAAAAAAAAATCCTATTTTAAATTTAGAAATTATAGTCTATTATCCTAAACGTGCACATCAAGTTTCAAGAAGCTCCATCAAATGATTCAGAAGTGATTGGAGGAAGTTCTGAAAAGGAGGCTAAATAAACCCCAGCTTAGTCCACTTTTTTGATTAGCTTTTCACTTTAACTTTATTTTGTACAACTCTTGTCTTTACTCCGACAAAATTTGGATTAAAAATTATTATGTAGCATATTCTGTAACTTCACTTGTTTTATCATGGATCTTGAGCCTACGATATTAAAGAAGGTTGGAAGAGCATCAGGGACTTTAAGTATAAACATTCCAGAAGCTTCCAAGTGGAATTTGTCTAATTCCTGCGTTTGCTGATAGGTCGTCGTATTCAATTAGATTTCCGTTGACTAAGAATCTGCCTTGCAGGGGTTACTGTTATTTCATTTCAGACAGAGTGCTTATAAGGCAGCAGCTAGCACTAATAGGAAAAACTCTTTTACTATTGATCTTTATCATTACTGGGAGTTTCTAAGTGTGCACGCCTCCAGTTGTTGCCAGTACCAATTAGGCGTTTGCTTCACCCAAGTTATAAGCATCAGATTTGATTATCAATTCTATTAAAAGAGGGAGAACAGAAAAAAAAATGCCTTTTTTTTTTCGTTAATCCCCAGGCATCCCAAGTAGAATTTTACCTTAAGATTAATTGCACTCGCACTAATTTTTTTTCTTTTCAACCCGTAATCAAACTGTCAGTTGCAGAAAACTCAAGAATTATTTTATAGAAAGAAAATGGCGAACGCTTTCAGCAGTATCGAAACTATTAAGAAAAAAGTAATGAAGTAGAATTAGTAATACAATTATTTTTTCTTAATTGAAGAAACTCTGGTTTTAATTAAACGAAAGTAATAGCTGCAGTCTACACCGTAGGATTTCAGTTTTTAATAGATTTCTTATATTTAAAGTAATTGGCAGAAAAGAATGAATATAGTTCTTTAAAGCAAATACTGTCTATAGAAATGTTAGATTGATCATAACCAGAAAAGATGACATAACTGTGCTTAAATCTTTTATGAGGAGTTACGTATCTTCAATTTGATTAAACTTAGTAGAAGCAATGGGAAGCCTTGCGCAAGCGTTTACCATTTGATGGTTTCCCCCCCCCCTCCCCCATACCCTCACCAAAACAATAACAGTAGAATATTTGAAGTGATGTCTTTTTTTTTTTGGTTTTGATGGTTTGCAATAAAAATATAATTTCATGAGGAGTTCGTAGGTTAAAAAAAAAATGTTTTTTTTAATAATTCAGTTGGTTTACTTTGGTAGTAAGGATTCTATTTTATGATACATTACACATACAGAGTAGTTTTCTATACAGAAGATATGGAATCAACCGATCAAAAACAAAATGATGAATTTTTAATAAAAAAAATACAGAGTCGTTTTCTCATTTTTTTTAATTGAAAATTTATCATTTTGTTGTTGATCGGTTGATTCCGTATCTTTTCTTTCTCTTGAAGTTTTCTAACTCTTGAAGTTAGATCATAAAAAAAATATCGTCTTAGGAACCAGATAAATTGGTAGAAACGGAGAATGCTAACTTTTAAGTTACTGGATTGAGGAACACAACGATCAATTTGTAAAGATAATACAGTATTAATCTGGATTAGTTGACATTTAAGAGCTGACAACATTTTCTTTGTGCGGTAAACGCATAAAAAGAAAACGGACAAAATATTAAAAAGATACTTAATTTAATTTTCCAAAGGAAGTTCTGTATTTTTTGTTGGTGGTTGGTTCTCTTAATCCTTAGTAATCCATATTTTGCTCTCTCTTAGCCATTGAATTTCAAACAATCAATTCGTTGGCATTTTTGTTATTGTTGTTGTTTTTTTTTTCTTTCTTGTTATTATCTCCCATCCGTTCTTTGCCATCTTCTTACCCTCCCGTCCAATCTCCGGACATGTCATACTCTCGGGTTCTCGTTGTCTTTGCAGAAAAATGGAGGGATCAGAAAAGCGATTGTAGTTGCAGATGGAAGAAAGAAGTTTTTCTGTTTCTGCTCCTGTCTACAAGACCACAAACAATCAGTAATTCAGCTCCAACTTACAAAGTTGCTGTCCTTTTATTTTTCCATTTCATTGATTTTTTCTTCATATTTTCTGCGGTATTAATTGGAAAAAACAAAAGGATTGGTAGAATTCTGTAAAGATTTCTGTAAGAACCATTAGAAAGCAATTCTTTAAGAGAAAGAAAATGCAGAATTATGGATGTTTGCATCGTTTTATCAAAATAAATAATGAGTAAAGCAGTTATCAACGTCAGGAATGCATTTACGTTAGTCTTAGTCAAGTATAGAAATGTATTACTTAGAAAACAATTCGTTATTGTAGTAGGATTGAAATTTAAGTCGTTAGATAAGGATCAACTTCTTCTGTTAGAAGTATATATATATATATATATATATATATATATATGAAAATTTTAGATCCAGAAAAATCGATAAATATATAAATATCATTCTCATGTGATAGTCTCAGTCAAGTATGGAAATCTACATTTCTACATTTCTACATTTGTACAAATATAAATAAGCTTTTGTGAATTAAGAATTCACAACATTAGATAAAAAAAGCACTTCCAGCCAAAAACAAAAACAAAACAAAATGAAGGCCTTCACTGCAGCCTTTTGGGAAAACAGATTACGTAATTATTCTTTTTAAATGATGCTCTTGTTTATCTAAAAATGTTGTTAAACAAAAAATATCAAAGTAAGGCGCAATGAAAACAATATTTTTTCAATCAGAATAATTGGAGAATGTTTAAATCAATTTTAGAATGAAGCTAAAGATGGAGAAAAAAATGGAATTTCATTCAAATCAGGGCCTTATTGAAAAGTAAATAAAGCCATTCTTCTGTTCCATTAATTTATAGGATGATCATCAAATATTATTGTTGTAAATGCAGTAAGAATTGTTTGACCTGGTTTGAACAGCCCTTCTTTGTAATTCAAGTGAAATCGAAATCTTCCACACTTTCTGCCAAAATATGGAAAGGCAGGTGATTTGATGTCACATGATCGTATACTTTCATTGCTCATAAGACTGCTCAGTTTTCAGTAGAACAAGAATTCTCGGAAATTTAACAATTCTGTAATTTTAATAGTGCTAAAAAAATTTAAAAATAACATCATACTCTTTCTTTTAGGTTGACGTAATTATTACTTTGAAAAAGTTAACTGACGAAGGAGAAAATGAAACATATTTCAATTTGAAAATTAAAATTCGTATTACCTTTACGCTCAGGTATTCATTACATAGCGGGAACAGAGTATGTACCAGTGGAAATTCTTTTTGAGAACTGGCGGAAGAAGGGAGGTGGAATGAGACCAAAATACTTGTTCTTATCTTTTATGTTGAACCATAAATAAAAATAATATCAAATTTTAAAAAATCTGTCCAGCTGTTTGGGGAGGGATTTTCGAGTTATTATTCAGCGGATGGCGAACAAATGTGAAATATGTTTTAATTGGACCTTAAATAAGCTGCGTACCGAATTTTATCTGTCCAGCCGTTTGCATGCGATGCGATTACAAACAAATACAAAAAAATGTCAGACTTCGCATTCTCCGTTACTAATTATTCTTGGAATTTCTTATCACATGGTTTTTCCTAAAAAACGAAGCTCAAAACGCTAGTATACAATAATTGCATTGCCAAAAACAGAGTAAAAGTTCCTTGAGAATAAATGCTGGATAATTTACAACTACGTAAGATAAAAACAGGTTTAAAAAAGTAATTGAATTCCATTAAAGGCTTAACTCGTAAATTCCTTTACAGTTCCTCCTTATATTTTTATTACATGACACGAAAATAAAACAGGGTAATTTTTTTTATCTCTTTAATATTGTCATTCTGTTATAAAACTGTCGCGTTCTCTGTGTCTTCTGCAATAAAATTTACATTATGGAAGTCGTAGCTGATTCGAATTGATCACAAGTACATTTTAACATCAAATCTTCAGTTGATGGAGCAATTTGACTCTAAGTACATTTTGAATGAACTCAGAAGTTTGTAGACGGTGATGGAACTACTCAACATTCATTTAGACAAGACCTTACCAAGATATGAATATTGATTGTAACGCAAACATTTTTAGTGTGGATTCTAATTTCTGTTCTGCATCTCAATGCAAAAGCGTCTACATTTTTAAATTGTTCAAATATTCTACAATATCTAAACACAGAATCAATTTTAAACTATCGAAAGTAGATTTAATGTTTTTGTTGGCCTTCTAGCTGATGTGGTAAGACATTTGTCTATGGGGTCGAGGAGATGGCTTCAGGTCATTTTTTTGAGTTGATCCCAGGGTTCAGCAGCTCTCTATCAAATGGGTGCAGGTTTCCTGGAATTAAAGATGTATGAGCTTTAAACTAGTATCAACTTTGTCTCATTTGGCTGGTGATCTCAGGAGCCTTACTATTGGAAATCAGAAAGATCCAATGATCCAATGAGAACAGCAGCCGTTTGGACAGAGTAGACAGTACAGATGTATCTAGGCAGAGATGAAACAAAATAACAGTAGATAATTGTTATTTTGTAAAACATTAATGATTACTTAGATAAAACAACTCGATTTATATTATTTGAATATTAGTTGTCCTAATGATATCCATGCTGTATTAGTTTCCAGTTAAATTTAATCACTTTTTTCCTTTTTTTTAAATTCTGAGAAATTAACAGGACAACAGTTTACTGATAATTAATAGAAGATTACGATTTCAAAATTATCGTTTTCTTTTTAAAAAATGCTTATTATAAATAAAAAATTTATCTACATAATATAGAATAAAAGAAATTATTTTTTTCTGTATTTTCTATGTAAGGTGGGTGTCCCTGATATATCCCAAGTTTGAGAATTTTGGAAAAAAATCAAAACCATTTTTTGTTTTAATCGTTCTCAATCTAATGAACTTGCATAAAAAATTTTGTGATTCCCCATAAAAATAGTTTTACTGGTCCAAAAAAACAAAATTCCAAAAGTCTACCTAGTGGCCATATCAGGAACATGTGTACCTGATATGGCCACCCTTGTTTCATATTCTACAAATCGTGTTTTTTTTTTTTTTTTTTCAGTTTCATAGTGCAGTTCTACTAAAATTACATAATTTTGATGTAAATGAATAAACATTAAACTAAATAATCCTTTTTTTGTTATTTAAAAGTGGGTTCAAAACAGGATTCCCACTCTTCACAGCGCTCACCGCCTTGGACATGACTTCTTAAGTCCATAATCCCCTCTTCTTCACGTTGTCAAACATTATTTTATATCTAAAACACACAATGAGTAATTTTATCAGGAGAAGAATAAACTTGAAGTGAACTCGATACGGCCGTGTTTCACTTAATATGGCCAAGTGGGTGGCCATATCAGGAGCAGGTCAGCTTTCACGAAAATTGGTTATTACGAACAACTCGTGAGATACACCATCATTGACAACACCAATTGAAAGAAAATTAAAGACTGAATAGATTACGATGGTTTCATGAAAAAAGTATTTGAAGACATGCATAAAACAAACGAGACTCTTCAGAGAAACACAAGAAGCAGTCATACGAAAAACACAAAAATAGACAACTGACGCCATATTGCTCAATTTGGCTGGATGGTAAATTATCACGTGACACACTAGGGAGGCCCCTCACTGGATAGTGATGCCATTTAGCAGAATTTTTGCTTAGCTAACTTACAATAGGTGGGTGGCCATATCAGGAACATGGCCATAATAGGGCACCCCCTCCCCCTTACTTCGAGAATCTATTTTCACTGTCAATGAAATTAAGGCAGTGAATTACTTCGTCATCATTTTCAGAATATTCTCACAAGAAAACAAAATAAACCTATAATTGTGAAATGAGGTAAATAAATAAATGTACAATGTAAATCCTACAGAAGCATCTTAGAGCATAAAATAAGAGACAAATAAATGCTTCAGTTGTGGAAAAAGAAGTTGTCTTCTAGTCTTTACAGAACGAAGATGAGAACACACTTTAAGAAGGAAAGAAGAATGGACTTTGGACTTTCTTACGGAATAGATTCACTCATACATTTACTCTTTGAAAAGAACGACTAGTTTGTTTTAAGCAGTCGGATATGCCTCAGTGGAGACTTATAATTTCAAGGAGACCACTTGACTTTCTGTCTTTTTCTATTCCTGGCAGGCGTCCCCTTAGGGTCTGTGCAGGAACCGTGGCTAACATATTTTGAGTTTCTTGTTCCCGGGGGATTAGGATTTCCACTGCAAAACAAACGTGTTTTACACTATGTTTCATTTATAATCTACTGCAGATGGTTGTATTATCCGGCAGAAGTGATTCTAATTACCTAAAGGAGGTGATGTGAAAAATGGCTTGAGTTTGATTCCATAGCAAGATGGGATCCTTTTTACTTTTTTCTTACCTCGGTTTCTTACTATCAAGAGACGATTTCTTCGATTATCTTTAAAGTGCTTCTTAACTTGGACAAGATGAGTCTAATCAAAATCATTTCCAGCCTCAGCCAAGGCTAGCCAGTGTTTGAAACGCTCAAAATCGTACGAAGATAAATAAAGTTTAATCAAAGAAAATAAAGTGACCCATGAAAACTAAAAATCAAACAAGTTAAATAAAGGGAATTAAGTCTCTGTAATCTGTAAATGTTTTAAAATGGTTTTGCACTTTTTAAAGTGGGGATACTGATTGATACACTTGCTTATATTCATTCGAGGATAAGAATTAAAAACTGACAAATTATTGCTTTTCTGAATCGTCCCTTCCTCAGTAGGAAATGAGAAAAATCAAATTAATTTGAAGCGAATTTTGAAAAAAAAAAAGTATCAGTAAGGGCTCAAAAGATAGTGCTTTAAAGATGAACAACTAGGACTATCAGTTTTATTCTTCTTCATTCTTTATTTTCTAACCTGAAGCATTCCATTTTATAATCATTTTAAATCTCAGCGTCTTACCTTAAATTTGTAAAAAGGTTTTCTTTTTTTTTCTTTATTCTTGACGTTTATTGCATGGCTTTCATTATTATTCAGCCAATACTAATGAATTTTTTATTCGGATTCGTTGAGATTTTTTTTTTCCTCTTGGTGCCAGCAGGAACAAGTTTAAGACTCTTACGATTTCAATTTAGTGGCTTTAACTAGAGAAACGATCGTCATCATCAAGTATTCGGATCGCCCAGGTGAGCACCGATCTCCTTTATTGGTTAAATTAATCATTCTCACTCTTCCCCGCTGCGCTGCCCTAAACCCATAAAGACGCTCTCGCAAGGCAAGGCCATAAGAGAAGAAACAGGATTATAGCGAAGAAGAACGAAGCAAAGAAAAGAGAAAGAAAAAAAAAAGACAAGAAGCAGCGAACTGTCCGAGAGCCATCACCACAGAACCCATAACCTTTGTAGATGGATGGGCTCCTGCTATCTCACGCCCCCACCGTAATTAATGATATTTTGTGGCGTTTCGCAGGTTGGTTCCAAAAACCCCCGTCTAAGCCCCATCATTCTCGTTCGAACAGCTAGCTACCTTTCATTTCCTTTGGCTTCGTTCATTCCTTTGCTCCCCTCTGTCTTCTTCCTACCTCCTCCGTTGTTTTTTTTTTCGTCTGTCTTCATTATCTTCTTGGCCTTATATTTTTTTCTTTTTTACGCAGGATTCTTCTTATCATAGAACTGTGTAACTTTTCCAAAACAGAAAGAAAAACATCAAAAGAAGGAAAAAGAAATACTCAGAGAAAAAAAAAAAGCAAACCAACAGAAAGCTGATCCCCAGAGGCAGAAGCAGGGGGTGGTTCGTGGTCGTGATTTCGTAAATATGATTTATTCGAAAATTTATCGTTGTCATGATTTGGTGATTCCAGTCCTCATCACAGAGGAACAAACATTTTTTTTTTTGTAGTTGTCTTTCTTTGGAGCAGATAAGGAATGTATTGATGACAGACATTACCTTTGCTATTAGAATTAAACTGAAAAAGTTTAAGACTGGAATATAAAAGAACTACTTGCGCAGATACATAATCGGAATGGAGTTGTAGGAAGCTAATTCAAGAGTATTCCTCATCAGCTGTTCGTCATGAGTTGAGATTAGACTTTGCTAATAAACATAATTCAAACAAAGAGGTTCTTTTAAAATGCAAGTTTAAAATAGTAATTAAATTTCAACCGAGCAATTCTCCACTTACAAAACATTGATTGTAATCTATTCTATCATTATTAGAATAGATTACAATAAATATGAAAACTAACTTAATACATACGACATGACAGACAGAGTTATATCAGCTTTTCTGTACATTTATTTATATTTTATGATCCTTCTCCTTGTTTAAATCGACAGACTTTCACTTCAACCTACTGATTGAGAGTTGCTGCATACCACTTTCTAGTTGTTCACTTTATATAATGTAGAATTAAAATAAAATAAGTATGCTTACATCACTTCTGGAAGGCTTCATCACTAATACGAGTATAAACAGGTAAGTGCGTTACCAGTTGATATAATTAACACGTACATCGAATATTCTATTAAAATTATATTTTTATAATATAAATATATTGTCAAATATATATCAACTGAATAAACCATAAAGAGACATGGAGGAATTCGCCATCTTTAGATATACGTGAAAGTCGAGAGTATTCGTTTCACTACGTTTAGGATAATCTACACTAACCAGATACCGTTTGAAGTATCTTGCCTCCGATATAACAGTTGAATATTCAATTAAATCTATTAGAAACAATCTTTTAAGGGCCCTACCTTCCCAAATTTATCAATGACTAATTGAAGAATATAAAGAGTTTATAAAATAGGCTTTTTGTTCGTAATTTGAAGCTGAATAAAAACTGACCCAAATTGTATCGTTTGGTATAAAATTTATGTTCTGTTTTTGTATCATTGTATTTGTCATTTTTATATATAGTTCTTGCTGTAGAACATTGGTGCCCAACTATTTTTAAAGTTATTTTATTTTTTTGCAGAACTTTCTGATATTACAATAAATGAAATAATTTTACATTTAAACGAAATGTTCACTTTAAACTTCGTCCTTCGCCTGACTCCGAAGATATGATTTTTTTTCCTTTCTTTTCTTTTCCATTTTTCTTTCTTTGTTAGATTGACTCTCTTCATTTGAGGAGCAAAATTCACATTGAATATCAATGCTTTAATTCTGAAAAGACGTGATCAAGAATAGGCTAAGATTTGCCATCTCTTCATTAAACGAATGGCAGGAATAATGGAGTCATCGTCATTTCGACGAAAGTTTCCGACGAAGATGATCATAACTTCGTCTTTGAGGGTGATTTTTAAATTGCCTTTCTATTTGCCTGAATCTTAAAATGAAATTAGAATCACAGAGCTGCTTAATTTTATCTTTCTTTCGTTATAATTCCAATATTCGTCGTTTTTCTACTACTTCTCCCGTCTGAATGTTTCACTAAATGACTCCAAAACTGACGAAATTAATGACTACTTTTTCTGTGGCTTTAAAATTAAAGCTTTAATTTCCCCATTTGTACAGAAATCAGTTTTTTTTCCAGTAAAACAAAATTAAGCAATATCACAGTGTGATATTTTTCGTTCTTAAGTTCTGTTAAAGCTAAGAAATAAAGAAAAATATCAATTCTAAATCAATTATTCTATTAAAAAAAAAAACAAAATCTAATAAAGTGATGTTATACAGTATTAGAATTCTGTCTGTTTATCTTTTGCTGGATGTATCTCGAAACTACGAAACGTACGTTCATAAAACTATACAGATGTGTGGGATTGATGGTTTAAATTTAGGCCAAAGAAAATAAGCTAAAATAGCGAATAGAATAAAGATGGCACCGATGGCGTTTGGAAATTTGTGGTACTTCCTTGAACATCTCCCAAAGGCTAAATGCAAAAGATGCCTGAGCAGCCTTTGTTTCGTGGAATTGTAGGATTGTTAGCAAAACACAACATAGATAGAATCCACACCTACCCAACAAAGAGCAGTTGATAGTTACTGATAGACATATGAGTAACGTAAGTGATTGGACAAGAGGGTATCTGCAAGACAAGAAGGTTGTAGATAGGACTTCTTTGTACAATTAAGAAAGAGAAGCAGAGAAAGATCGTAGACGATTGAATGATTTGAGATTTCGGTGTGATCTGACTGGATAAAAAGTGTTTCAAACGGGATCAAGTTGACAGTAGTGGGGAGATGCTGGTTTTATGTTGAACTTGAACAGGCCCTAGCCGAGAAAAGAAGAATGATCAAATCTTGCTAACAACCAACAGTTTGAGGCAACCAATAGTCTATAAAACGTTTTGCCTTTTCAGAAACTGCAGTGTACATCAACTTAAATATCAAACAATTCAGTGGCTTCAATTTAAGTTGATTTACATTTCAGTTTCTGAAAAGGCAAAACATTATGTACCATATCTATATGTATACTGTCTGTCGCCGAGCTTTCCAGAAGAATAGCAGTGAATCAATGGAGTGAATCAAGGAAAAAAACTAATGAATTTGAAGCATAATAAATCGTGGTTAATAATTTAAATTTTTCACAGGTATTGCTCGATTCCTTTTGCTAGTAAATAAATAAGATAAAATAAAAATGAAATCGAAGTACATCGATTGGAATCTCAATCTCCTTGCTTCTTTTTTTTTCTGTAATTCTTTTAGATTTCTGGAATAGCTGTTTTAATTTCTCATTTGGGGAAAAAGGCAACTGTGTATCTTCGTTACGAAATAATTCTATGTTAATGGAGGGGATGGTTGACTTGGTGAAGTGAATTTCTTTTCAAGTGCCGACGGATGTCTTAAGAAAGCAGCGAAGTAGAAGGTTGCCGTGTGCAATGACGCACAGGATAATGGGTAGAAATGTACATTACTTATTCATCGCAAGGACTGCTTGTCTCTTCTTTTCCCTTGCATTAGCCAAAGAGAAAAATGACTGGCTTAACTTTTATTGCTCGTGTCTCGTGGCAGGGCGGGTAAACGATTAATGGAGCTTCTAGAGGCCAAAATCGATCCTAAAAAAGTGTTAGAAACAATTTAGCTCTATTTGAAAGTCTTTTTTAAAAAGTTCTTATCAGAATTATTTATTAAAATTAAGAAACTAAAGTTAGTGCTAAGTCGCTTATTACAATTATAATTATTGGGCAAAAGTTCACTAAATGAAGCCACGTTCCATATGTCTTCTCATTTCCTCATTTGTTTAAAATGCTTTTTCGTGGGAAATGTATTTTATGTTGATTTACAGCTTAAATTATATTAAGTCTTAATTCCTTGTTACATTTCTCACTAAATTTCTGTTACTGTCCTTTCTGCCGTACGGAAACAGTCACTCATCAGATTCTGGGTTCCCAAAAATTGATAGTCCAAACCGTAATAAATAGGATGATGCACAATAGGAAAAACTAGCAAAACAACGATTTTATTGTAGTTACTACCGCATCTTTCCAGTATTCTATCATTATTTACTTAAATTCGTGACCATTTTCAGTTTTATTATTTTGTAGTATCTAAACGTCGAGTCTTCGGTATCCGTAATTGGCATTTAAATCCTTCTTTGAATTCATTTGGTATTTACATTTTTCTACCTATCTTTGTTGCTGGGACCGACCTGAATTAATTACAGTCGTAGTGTTTCGATCCTGCATAGTCACATTTTTACAGTTAGTCTTGACTTCATTTAAACTTATTATTTTAGCAGTGTTTTGCTTACAGTATTTATTGAGTTCCTCGGGTTATTTTGTCCCTACAGCCAGAAGATGGAAATTAACAGCTCTAAGGTGGTACTCATTTGTTGAGTTTCCACGACTATTGGTTTCTGCGTCACTTTCACAATTGTCCATATGCTTTTAGTAATTATCTGAACAGCAATGAATAACCGAATCAGCTCCATCACATCTCTGTATCCCAAACTAAAATTTTCCTTTTCATTCACTTACGGTTAAAATAACAAAACACAAAAAAAGAGTGAAAAATTATTTTCAGATGCCCTTTTGATTCCCATCTGAAATGGAATATACTGTTTGTTTCTAAATGTAACTATTCTGTTGAAGACAAACCACTCACATATTCCTCCACATTGAAAAGATGTGTCAAGCAATGAATGTTTTGAATGTCGTCAAAATCTTAGCAAGCTCTTTGCGAATTAGTGAAATTCTTACCGTTCATTATAATAACTAAAGGTATTGAAGTTTGAAAACAAAAATCGTAGCAAAGTTATTTCCAGATTTTTTTTCTACTGAATTAATACGAAGTAAATCTATTTAGATAAGAAAGACTTAAAAAATATAATTCCCTTGAGTCTCCACATTGCCCTGCAACTTGAGTTTGGGCCAAGTCAGAAACGTGGATGTTTCTCTTGTTTTTTTTTCGTTTGTGTATATGTTTGTCGTAAATGTATAGAAAAGGTAATGCTATTTACTCTATCTGTTTTTTTATTAGATTGAAGGAATCATATCTTTGACTTGGAATAAGAAAAAGTAAAACTTATTTACAATTAGCAAATTCTGTCCAAAAATAATAAGATTTTTTAAAAAGTTTTTACGTGTGTTAAAAAGGATGGAGCCAACACACAAAGTCTAAAAAAGTTAAAAGTTAAAAACATGAATATTTACAATTAAAACAAGCTAGTTTCATTCACTGAAGATGACCCGTTAACGGGGGCGAAACTAGTTTGTTATAATTGTAAATATTCATGATTTTAACTTTTTTTAGACTTTGTGTGTTGGCTCCATCCAAGAACTTAAAAAAAATAAGAAGAATTTTTTTTCTCAATAAAATTTTCTGGAAACCATTATTGGATAGCTAATATTGTTTGTTTTAGATCTCTTTTCATTTAGAAGCAATACGGTTCTCTGTTTAGGGTTATAATAAGTTTAATTTATTTTAACCACTCTATTCATAATTCATTTCTTTGTTTATTAAAATTCTTTATTTTCTTTAGTATTTGTTTGAAATTAATGTGTCATTAAATTTCATAACAAACAAATAAATCAATTTTATTATTATTATTATTACTATTAGTATAATCTTTCAAACTACTTTAAGATTACAAAAAGAGCGATGTTAATCACCAGTTCTTAGCCTATTATAAGCTAATCATCTTCTATTTATTAATTAATTCAGATTAATATCCGTTTCTGAGCTCGCTAAAAAAACACCCGTAGAGCTGGGGGTTAATTTCCTCCGGGGAGAGGGTGTTAATCAGGCTAAAAAAAATAGTGGCAATCTTTTTTCATGGCTGCCAATTCCTCTGGCGCTGTATATTCATGTTTCCATGTACAGCGCACTCTATCATTAATTAAATCTTTTTTTTTTTTTTTAACTTCCTTTCAAAATTCCTAATTCAGATTCATGGGCTTGGCTGGTGTATCCTTTGAGGCCACTCAGCCAAACCCATTACCTTTCATTAGCGTTCTTGGATAACTTCTTTGGTGCTCGAAATGGAGGCACAATCGATCGAGATGGTTATGCGCTATAAAGTTTGCCGTTGCCAAATAATAAAACAGCAAATGAATAGTTAAGCAACACTTCTTCTTCTCTTCCTGACTTCTGAGTTTGCGGTTAACATTGGAAAGAGTAGTTTACCTTGAAATAACGCAGTTTTCATATTGTATAAAAACGTATAGCTCATTTTTCCACATTCTTTCTGTTTCATCGTAAATATTGTAAATAATGGATTGAATCGTTAAAAATAGGGTAAAAACTGAACGATTATAAACGAAACGATAAATGCTTATTTCAACAAATTCCGTATTTTCTTATTCTATTTTCTTTATAGTTTTATTTTTTAATACTAAATATGAATGGTACATTTTCTTATCATCACTAAATGAGTTAAGAATAATAGTCCTTCTGGGCGCCATCTACTGAAAAATATTACATAACTGACTTTTTAATTATTTTTTATATTAGAAATAGCAATCTAATCGAAAACAGTTTACAATAATTAATTAAAATGTTTATTCAGATTTGCAGCTCAGACGTAATTGATCGGACAGGTCAAGGCCAAATAAGACAAATCCTTATTTGTGGCGCTGCGAAGCTTAATGTTTCGTGCGTTGCTCTGATTCCACTGACAAAACAAACACTAACTCTCAGTTTGTAAAACACTTTTCTTGTAAATTTCCTATGAATTAAATCTCTACTCCTAAAATTTCGATTCCTGAGTTTTACTAGTATTTTTTTCCCAGATCTTTCAGTTCACCTCATTATCATTCATTAGGCTTCTTGGTATCTGTTTTGTTTATTCAAGTTAAAAAAAAAATACTACAAGTGCTTCTATTGATAATTGCCAATTAAGGTGATCCTGGAATAATTGTATCGCGTGCGTTTTCAGCTAGGAATAGCTACCAATCAACAACTCTTTTTTTCTTCTTGCAGTGAGCAAGGTCTTAATCAATGACTTCAATTCCATCTTTTCATTGTATTACATATTAATAAGGTGTAATGTATTTTTTTTTTTGTGATTCTCCCACTACTTTATTTTCTTTGGTTTTAGAGAAAGATTACCATTCTATTATGGATTTTTTTCGAATTTTTTTCCTTTCCCAATTACAAGCGAAGAGCAGTGATTGTAACACATTTACTCTTCGATTATTGAATTGGCCTTCGAAGCTCTTTGGTTAAAAGCTTCCTGTACTGTTTCGGGAATCTTCTTCACTTCCTTTCACCTGTTAAAATCACAATAATCTTATCCGGTTTTCATCCACCAAGTCGTTCTTTGTGATGTGTTCCATTTTGTTCCTTACTGCACCATCACCACTTAAGTAATGCTGTTGTACCTTCAATGCTCTCATCGATTTCCAGAGTTTTCGATTGTAGATATTTTTACGAAGCTACAAAAGAATTGAAAAATTGAAAAAATGGGACCAAACACACTACTAGAGATAAAAAAACATTTAAAAAATTCATATTCGTTACATGTTACAAGGCATCGTATACAGGTATACAAAAGAATTGTTTTAGCAATTTTACTGAGAACTCCCCCCCCCCCAAAATTCTGCTTTAAATAAATAGCAGTTTTGATATGTTTTACGTTATCCATTTTAAATAGATTAATGATTTTATCGATCGTGCATTTTGCTTTACATAACAAAAAAAATACGGAGTTTGTTTTTATTGAATTATGGTGGCTATAACTTTTCTAATAAAAACTTTTGATTTTTTTCCCTTAGTTGTCTCTGAATTCGTTGGACGTTTTCTATTGTTTTAAAAAGATCATGAAACTGTTCTTTTTATTAATATTTACAAAATCGAAATTTTACTTCTTGAATATATATTTGAACTTACAAAATTAAGAAACCACTATTAAGTAATTAATGTGGAGATTTATTCAAGCAGTTTATTGTATATTTTATTTAATAAGTTATCTATTATAATCTATTAGAAAAAAAATGGGAATCAGTTCTTGATATATTTGAGTTTGAAAAAAAAGTAAAACTGAAAATTACTTAAGTATAACTTTCTTTACAGAAAAGATAAAATAAAAATTAAAGATTTTAAAATTAAGAACTACATGAACTTATTATATTCAAATTCGAACAATTGTAAAAGTGGTCCAGGAAATCCCAAAGCAATCAATTTGAATTGTAAGAGATAATCCCGGAAAGTAAAGTGATTTTTTTACGATTTCGTTTTGATGCGTCGTTGAAAACGGAAGTTGTTGTGCAAGACTTGAGTGTTCAACAGAGAAGTTCCACAGGAGGCACTTTCTAAGATATGGTCATTTCTTGTTTATGGATTTTTTCATTTCAAAATTTCCTTAATTTCATAATGTTTGTTTATAACTCAAAACAAGAAATCAAAAATAATAAATTAAGTTAAAATATAATTAAACTAAATGAGCCGCAAATTATCCTAAATTTATTAGAATAACGATCAGCAACGGTTACATTAACGTCTTAAATATTTTATAATAACAATATACTCATTTCATAATGTAGATAGAGAATGGTTGTGTCGAATAAAAGAAAAAAATTAAAACAAAAACTTTCTTTCTATATCTTTTTAATTAATGAAATTAAATTTTACTTTACTGTAATTTTTGAAAAGTGGTTGATTCAATCATTGCACATAATACTTTCAGCAAAATAAATAAATTTCGGTTTGTTGGAACAAAAGCAAAGCTCACCTCCTATAAAAGAAGTTACTGAAAGACCTTGAAGCCTTCTGTGTAATGTTGTTGTTTTTTTAATTTTCTTTGGTCTTTAAAGTCGTAAAAGCAACATTGAGGAAACTCATTTTTTTAAAATTATAATACCATCTAATATAATCAATCTTAATTTAATTTGCTAAAACTCTATTAAATCAAAAGTTGTTTTAGGACTCCATCTTAACTCTAGTAATTTCCAACCAATCAAATAATGACAAAGCGACTTAAAATATTTATTATGTTGCATTGTTGGAATCAGTAGAAATTCATTGTTGTTATCAATATGAGACAATGGTTTCATTAAAAAAAAAATCTTTTCGACTTTTTTTTTTTCACCACAGAAATATAATACTAAACGATCAATTGATCTTTTCTGTTGTTCACAAACAGATATTACTGCTCAACCAGTTCAAGATCTTTTCCGTCGTTCAAAAGTTATCGGAGGATAACATTACATATATAGGATGATTCGAAATTCTCTGTACAACCTTTAAAGGTAGGTCAGGAATGCAAAAACAAAATGTAATAAAAGTGGAACGTATGTCCGCAAACGCCATCCGAATTTAATTTAGAAGGCGCGTGGCCATCACGATCACTCGACTTGTCCTGTATTGATTTCTTGCTCTGAGGTTACCTCAAAGATATCGTCTACGAGACCACCATTGCCTCTGACACTCACCTCGTCGCAAGAGTCGCTGTGACAGCTGGATGTGTCTGCAAAAGGCCTCGCTTTTCTGTACATGTTTGGCAATTCATGCATTGATGTTTTGAGGATGGTAGTACTGTTGTTGGAAGGAACTTGGAGCATCTACTATGAACCTGTAAGTGTACATCTTACTGTCATATGTAAACATAGGGCTAATAAACATGTCTACCTTACTTGTTGTCTTCTATTTCTGAACCTTACTGTACCATATAGCACATTCGGGTGGTGTTTTTGGGCATACGTTCAACTATGAATACGGCTTGTTTTTGTATTCCCTGACCTATCTTTAAAGTTTGTACAGGAAATTTTGATTTATCCTGTATACAAAAATAACACAAACTCAATTGAAGTTTGAATTCAATTTGAAAATTGTTGTTTGCTTACAAAGTATAAAAGTTATAACTTATGTTATTAATTGGGAAAATAAGAAATTAGCCATTGCTCAGAAAATTGCAGCATTTAAAGATTTGGAGTTCAAAGTTTTGCTGTTTCTCGAAATGCAAAACATTACCAGTACAAAATATTGGTAATGGGAAATATTGGAAATCGTTGTTTATTAGAACTGTAGCTGTTATAAAAAGACAGCTTAAAATAATGTAAGCAATAAAGTTTGTCCTCTGAGCTTCTTTTTGTGTCTGATACTTCCTGGGAATGAGTTGTAACTAATTGCCTTGTGGTTTGCACTGACTTTAAAATACTAATTAAGATTTACGGCCTCAAAATGAATTTATGAATCTCGTGGGTCACAGAAGGATTAATTTCAAGAAGAATTAATTTAAAAATTCACTTCTCGAAAGAGTTATAATTTTCCCAGATGAGAATAATTAAAGCTTTGTTTCGATTAATCTTAATATGCAAAGCGAAAAAAAACCACCCACTGTTGGGATTTTTAAGTCATTTATCTTTTTTTTCTTTTCCTGTGTCTGTTGCAAGAATGGATTAAAAGGCGAAAGAGGACGGAGGAAAATCGAAGCAAAATCGTATTTTCTCGAATCTTGTGTATTTATTTTACGACGCTTGTTTCTGTTTTATCATGAGATTGGAAACTAGTTTACGGAAGATCTAAAAAAAAACCAAAACAAACACTTCTACTTTGTTTCTGGAGAAGATAAGAGAAACAAAAGATAATTGGAATCCTTAGAGGATAGCCAATCTATAAATTATTTTTGTATTTTTTTTGTATATTATTTTCTAGGTTGATAAAGCAACTGCAAATGTTAATACCATATACCTTTAGTAAGCATCAATTAATTTATTATCTGTCAATTAAATGTAATATTATTTAATTATTATTATATTTTTTTGTTGTCAACTTTGTGGAATTCTGACATAACTTCGTACAGTGATTTACTGTATATTAGGCATCTATTGCAACAGTAGAATAATGAAAATCTCAGATTTCTGTGGACTGTTGTTAGATGTTTAGTGATATTTTTGCTGCATGATTTTTTTTTAATCTGGTCACATAACAGTGAATTTTAATAATTACTTTTCTGATGATCTGATAAAAAACAATGCCAGGATCAATATCATTCGTAACTTTTTAAAAATGGTCCAGAGAAAACAGAGAAGACTTGAAACATTACTTACTGGCATTGTGTTATATTACCCTTTAATCCATCAGTCCAAGGATTTTTCAGTGTAGAAGGTAAAAGGAATGTGCAGTTTGATCACACTCACCAATCAGGACAAGTTGAGATTGGGTGGTCAGTCCAACGTTCACCCACCTTCAAGTTCCATCCGTGTCTCAACTTTACAGAAGGCTGGTTTTACTTCATGGCCTTCTGGAGGAGAAATAGCCCCGACCTCCGCTGGGGATTGAATTCGGTTCCTCCAGCACGCATTCCAGTACATACACCACTAACATTCGTACCTGATTAAAAATAACTCTTGACTTGACTTTGCTCTTACTTTTCATGAGGCGTATCTCTTACTCTCATTTCCTCACAACACCCACTCCACTGAGAGATTACTAGAACATATTGCCATTGTTTTTTACATTATCATTGTGAATTTTTATCTTAATGCTAATTTTTTTATCAATAAATCGCAGTTTGTGAAGAATTACTGTGTTTCTTGCAATTTAATACAAGATGCATTTATTTTAAACAACGCTATCCCGCTCCTCATTATATTTATTGTATTTCTTATATTTATTCATTATTTTCAGTATATTTATTCACTGCTGCGTAGCATCGATTACCAAGTGTGCTCGGGAAATAGGACTTATCACAGAATAAGAATTGTCATCAAATAATCATGTTATCTCAATAGTTGAGAGTTAAGCATAGATATTTGAATATCTAACTATTAGAATATTCCATTTACATATTTATTTCACAGTAAGTTTGCACTTAGCTATTTATAAATTTATGATTTCAGTCGAGAAAGACAGCGATGAAAATACTTCTGCGTTGCCAAGAGCAGCTGTTAATGGGCTTCTGGAAACATCTCCTTAACCAAAATGCTGATAATCGAGATCATATTGTAATGTGCTTAGATATTTCTATAATTACTGTGATTTTTTTTACTTCTGGGTGTATTCATTCTTGTTGGAAACTTGTCGCAACCCGATATTTTAAAGTATGTTTTCCAGGTGATGTTTGAACTGCAATTATAATTCTTTTTGCATTTCTCGATAGCCTATCGATTACTTTTGGCAGGTGATTGCGTCTGCCAATTCTTCTGATGATGGATGTCCTTCAATTTGTGATTCTGCAGATTGGAATTCATGGGCAGATGGTGGAAAGTGCTTTTTCATCTCATTGATCCAATCGGAAACAGATCTGATTAAATACATTGTAAACTTACAGCTAATTCACACAAGTCAGGCCAAATATATCTTACTTCTATACACAGTTTACTGTTTTTCATTGGTTGTACTGCAGCAATAACTTTTAATTTTTTAACATTTAAAAGAAGAACAGTTAATCTATAATAATCTTAAACAAGAGGTTTATGCAAAATATATTGTATATATTACCATAGCTATTTTATTAGCAGTGTCATTAGCAGTGTTGTATTTTTTTTTTCAATTAAATTCACGTTTTTATAATATTCAGCCTCGTGGAGACATTTTAAATAATCTTAAGGACGTCATTATCAGGTCTACACATAAAACCATTCTCTTCTCTCTTCTGACGACAAGCTTGAAGTTTTGAATTCTAAAACCTGAACAATAACTAAGAACAAAAACGAAATCCTCTTTCAAATTTATTGTTAAAGTGAACTTCAGCGTAGATTATTTATTTTGCCCAGTTAGAAACAATGAAATGAGAATTATTGCAACTGTCAAGTCTCTATTCATTAATATTCATTTACTCTAAGCTGAGCCTCATAATTCTAATCTGTAGCAATAAATGATCATCAGAATTTCATTTGCTGCTTTTCTTTTATTGTTTTACGTTTCAGACTTCAAATTTGACGTTAGAAGAAGATAAGAAAATGGAATCTATGTTAATAGAAGACTTTGATTTGCTAAATGTCAACTAATAAAATGTTTCTAATAGTGTTCGTTGTACTCCCATACAGATAATAACACTGAATTGGAGATGGTAATGGATAAATTTTTTGCTGAGGTCATTTTAGCGGTTCGATTTATTTTTTATTTCATAAAATTCTTTTCCCGTGATGCACTGTTCCAGGAAACAAAATGATAGGAGAGAAAAACCGACTCACTTGTTACATCGAAAAAAAAATTACTTATTGAAGATCGATATTTTTTGTTGAGGAATGTGTTTTATAATAAAGAATTATGTAGGAGAAACGGTTAATGATGAACAGATGGACGGATATGCGGTATTGGAAAGACTGGATAATTTCCAGTGATCCTATTTTGTTAAACAAAGCTGGTGAAAATCGGTTGTTTACATAAATCTCTGCACCTTTCATCTACTCTACCAATAACTTTCTTTTGTATTTGTACTTTTTTCTCTAAGTCGCTTTTGCCATTGAGAAAATTGTATGTAAAAACAATACAGAATTCCCTTAGAAAGGTTGGAAGCAAAACAGTGATTTGCTGATTTAATCAATTTTCAGCAAATGGCAAATTTAAAGATAAATGGCTTGTTTTTGACAGGCTTTTTTTTTATACAATTTAGAAATGCGTCAACTTAGTATTATTTCATGACTTTTTGTAAGCATGAAATAATATAAAGCATGAAATATAAACATAAATCATTTTAGATAATATTAGCTTCAAGTTTTTCATGAATCTGTTATTGCTTGAAGGTCAAATGCATTTTCAATAAGTTTTCAGGCATCTTATTTTGACATTTTTATTTTCATTTTCAATTTGAAACAGGTGAATTACGAGATTAAACCCTTATGAATAAAATTGTATCCGTAGATGCATTTATTGTGATAGAAGTAGTAGACTTCTTGAAAATGCATTTAGTTTGAATTTTTATAGATTTGAATAAAATACAGATTCCTGATGCGATATCTTACATTTGAAAAGAGAAAAAAATTTTCTCTTTATAAATGCAAGATATCTTTCTACCAATGTAAATTTCTTTTATTAAAATAAATTCATTAATGCAGTTAAAAAGCATTAATAAGCTCTAAAAATTAGAAGAAGAAAAAAGCTTTGTTAAAGAGTACAAAATATTGTAAATGTTATTGAAAAAAGCACATTTACATAAAAAAATTAAATACCCTTATTATTCGATACTGTATTTATATATGTTACATTGAACTAGATTGTCCAAGGTATTGTCGTTTAATTCTTGAGTTTATTTCAGTTATCGTTTGGTGATCTCGGTGAAGCCGGTGTGGTATCAGTTCTTTTTGTGCTGTTGTGAATCAGTATTCAGAAGGAGACGATGAATTATTGCTTTTGCCATCTGGGAACCGTCTGTTGCTTTGGCTTCGTATTGAAACAGGGTTCGCCTATGATATCTATTTCTCTTTGTAAAGCCTCAACTCAGTGAATACCAAAAGTGTTATTGATAGAATCCTGACCAGTTTATTTGATCATTCACGTGATTTCGTAATCTTTTGCCTCACTTTTACTTAGAAGACTTCAATTTCAGTTTTATTGAGTTCGTTATTAATATTGGGTTAATATAAAACATTCACCCGTACAAGATCAAGAAAAACAGTAAGAATAAGAGGTATTGAAGTAATTTATACATACTTTCCTTAAAATTAGTTAAAAATAGGTAAATAAAAATTTAACAAAAAAATTATAGATATATATATTTGTGTGTGTGTGTGTGTTGGAAATTAGAGTACTATTTACCTCTTTGTTTTTTTAAGTGGTGTTTTTAGCAGTCCCACGTTACAGTTAACATAGGAAACCGCTTTTATTTTGCGTTGTCTGTTTGTCATACTGCATGTCACAGTCTGTAGCGGCGAAACGGTTAGAGATATTAGAATGAAGCCTTCACCATTGTGTTCATCATCAAAAAGTAGGTGACGACGTAAAAAAAATCAAACCTGGAGGACCCCTCCCTGACCCCCAAATTAACGTTTTCCATAGCAGTGTTAGTAATAATGATAACAATTAACACAGTAATAATAATAATGCTTCATACATAACAATACTAACAATTGCCAACAGGACGTCATTGTTAATACAGTCAAA
>JAFIDM010005346.1:5796371-5920103 GCA_023159025.1 Thereuonema tuberculata
TTCGAACCTCGGCGTGAGTTTAAATGAATCTTTCTCTCTTTTGTGGATGCTTTGTTTCAACGAGTTGTTTTAGATTTCATGCGTTACCCCTGGCGCAGTTTAGCCTCTGTCGTTCTTTCTCCATTAAAATCGTTCACTGAAATAAACGTGCAGTCAAACAAATAAAAAACCCACAGCGACATCGTAGCTATTATTCTCCATGTATTCTTCAACAAAATGCTATTAAAATAAAAGATATCTTACAATGTCAAAAATCCTCAAGAAAAAATAATTAAAAACCCACCCAAAACACAACATAAGATTAAAGTTAAGCAAGGTAGGGATATCGATTAGTAAACCAATCACAATGCTTCGCAACGTCTTCTGATACGCATTAGAAAATATAATTGATATTGCTTTAATTTTCTTATTATTATAAATTTGATTGTTGCGCATACAAAAGGTTGTTGCGATTGTTGTGAATGTTGTGATTGTTGCTAATGATATTTTAATGATACTTGTCCACAGACAGACAAAACGGGAATATTATCGTAGTCTCCTTATCAGAAGACTAAAACTGTAAGTTATTATATTCTCCATGAATAAAGTAAGCTGAGCTATTACGAAATGATTGAGAAAAAATCTTTAGAAGAAATGAATATAACATGAAAAATTATTTTGAACTATTTAGTCAAAACTAACGCCGACATTTTAGTAAATTTTTGATCTTTTATAATTTTAAGTCTCTAATATCACAGCGTCTCCTATCTTAAATTTTTGGCATTGAAACAGCTTCTTTTATATTCGGTTCTATTTGGATGATTTTTCCACGATCTTAATCCACCGCTCTTCTTATTGCAAGGCAACACTGACATCTAGTTTATTTTGTCATCATCATTACATAACACATTTCTCTACCTAAGTTATATCAGCTAATCTGAATCTTCAACAGAGGACACACCGATCGGAGCTACGTCCAATATTTCATTTTGCATCCCACTAAAGAAGAATATTTCGAAATTTTTGAAAATCGCTATTAAGTCTTAAAAATTTACTGTAGTTTATGCAATCTTTTAACCATTATAGTTTCTTTTATTTCCAATAGATGAAGCGTAAGGGTCTGTTCATTTCACTATTTACGAATTCCGATTTTTAATTTCTATTTTAAAATTGCTAAATTGTTACTAAATTTCGAATATTTTATTCTTTTTCTTTAAGGTCTGTGTGATTTCTTTCCTCTTCAAGTTTTTAAATGCAAAATATGGTGATTTTTGTCACGGGGAGGTCAATTGGTGAGTTTATGGTTGCTCGGCTTAATTGTGGTTCTTTCAGGTTTGGACTTTTCTAATGCAAACAACTCTAACGGTGTTTGTGAAAACAGAACCTGAATACATCAGCGCCATCTATTGGAGGCCTCGGTTTTACGGTGCAACTTCTAAAGCCGTCGGCTTATTCTAAGCCAGTAATGGAGGCAATGAAGTACAGTACCTGCAACAGTACCTTGGATTTGCCAGTGCTGCCATCATTGGCGGGTCATCGGATCTGATTACACGTGATCTACGGTTATTATGCGTCACGAGAGCAAATGGAATTTTAGAAGGCATTAAAGCGCTATGAGAAAGGCACCTTTCAAATTCTCCATTAAATTCCCATCTTGTTTACGACTGGTAACGTTCTATCCTTCGTCTTTTAGGCTGCGAAATATATTCAGGAAATAGCGAAAGAAAGATTAATGCCTACTTTATGTTTCAGTGCAGTAGCACTGGAAGAAAAGAAAATAGAAAAATACGGAAATGATATTCACTCTGTGATGATGCCATTTTTTTTCATAGTTCAACTAATAGCTTCTCGGAAAATCCAATTCCATTCATTTAATGAGAGTTTTAACATCTCTAAAAGAAGATTCTGATTTCCCAAGAATCATTTACCTGATTGCCAAATTAATCAAATCAACTCAGAAAATGGCGCAGCAGTGACACTGTTTCTTAAAAAAAAATCCGATTCTTTTTTTAACTTTGGGAGTAAATGACATCGAAACGGATTTAGCTACAATCATTAAGTCTCAGAAACTAACAAAACTTCAATTTGAAATCCAGAAAGAGTTTGTCTTTACTTTTCCAAAACTTAATTCTTTTCTTTTTCGAAAATTACATGTTACGGGAAAACATCATGTTATAATAACACAGTTTTTTTTTACTTTTCATGTAATGAATTCAACTTTAACACATCTTTAAAGAATTACTGGATGTTTTTGAATTCACATTAGAGGTGAAGTTCAGGCTTGAACATGACGTGACATTTCGAACTGCATTAGCATTAAATGATTATATGAATTTATGACATTGGTATTTTGAAAGGCATTTGAACTTTAAAATTACTAAATTTGATAACTTCGTAACCAGCAAACATACCATAATCTGCTGAATTCAGAAAATTCTCCTTTTCTATTTAACAAGGGAAGCTTGGTATTTGTGAATATTTTTTAAAAAATAAACCTTTTTTTATCTTTAATTTACATCTATAGCTTTTTCTACATTAATTTATCATAATTCTTCAGTGGAGAGTATTGTCTTACTGAACTCAAGTAATTACTGCTGAGATCAAATTTTCTAAGAGTTTGAGCAACTGTTGTAAAATGTTAACATCAACTTTTGGGAGTATTTTCGTAATTCTTCTGGTTTCAAGGAATGAACCAACCACTTTATTGCAACTCATCATTTAGTACGGTACATATTTGTAGTGTTAAATTATTGCAGAAAATTTTGAGTTTAACGAACCGAGTCTGTTGAAAAATTCCAAGCATGTTTGTGATTGGCAGAATGTTTAAGTCTTATGTAAAGAAAGTAATTGATATCAATTAAAAATAAAAGACGCGAATTCATCAGCAAATATTTGGCGGTTTTGGTAAATATTGCAAGAATGAGCAGCATCTACTGTGTCTAACTTGTTTCCCACTTTTAATAATTTTGTATAGTGTGTAAAAGTTGTTATTGTTGTAAAAGTTTAATCAACTGATTGTCTTGATAAAACGATTTGAATCAAGGATAATGTTTTGAAATCGTTTATTGAAATTAAAAATGTTAAGATTAAATTATTTATTTGTCTTGTTTCGGACAGTTAGTGTAGGGGAAATACATCACTACTTTTGGATTACTATATTTTATTTTTCTGGCATTTCTCAAAATATTAATTGAAATAATATACTGCATTGTTTCATATTTGTTTTTGATACCAACGGATCGTAATCGAAACGATCAACGAGAATCAAAGTTATTTTATTGTAATAATCCTTTATCCTAGGACTTTAAATTTATCAATATTATATAACTTTTTTTTTTAAATTCACAACGGCTGATTTTTTTTCTTCTATGATTAAATATTAACTTGAAGCTAATGGATTTTTTTTTTATTTTATTCCATCAACTGAATAATTCTATTTGATCTTTAGTGTTTTTTTCTTTTTTATTTATACGTCATCAACATTAAATGTATATCTTCAGAAAATAAATTCAAATGATATGAAACACGAATACCTGTAAAATGCAAATC
This sequence comes from Thereuonema tuberculata, assembly GCA_023159025.1. Taxonomy (NCBI): domain Eukaryota; kingdom Metazoa; phylum Arthropoda; class Chilopoda; order Scutigeromorpha; family Scutigeridae; genus Thereuonema; species Thereuonema tuberculata. The sequence continues at coordinate 5,799,900 of JAFIDM010005346.1, forward strand.
CTCAATAGTAGAATTTATTAAAGAAATTTGAATCGAGAATGAAGTAATGATCATCCATCAAACTTTTCTACAATTATTAAATCGTATAAAGTGATAACACCGATATAAATCGAAGATATGTAAAGTACATGTGATCAAACCAGTCTTATATTGTATTTTTTATCTAAAATGTAAGTAAGATTATGCCTACACTTTTGGCTCGAGGTGGAATCTGAAGTGTAAAAATGGCACTTCTTCCAAGATCATAAGCTATTTAATTCAAAGTATTTTTTGGCCGTAGTTCGAACCTACAATGCTAATGATTTGATGTCGAAAGTTTTATACTTAGGCTAGGCTAGTTCATTTCTGAAACTGAATCATCGTTGTGTCGATAATAACCAAACACTGTGTTTGAAGAGACAAGGAAATGCGTTTTCTAATATCAAGACCCTAAATGTTTCTCAGAGATGGGAATCTCTTCCTGTAGATGGAATAGGACACAAGTAGAAGATTCTGTTTTCTCTGTTAGACTTTCTTGCAGATAGATCTTCATTTGCTAGTAAACTTTATTATAAAGTGTTCGAATAAAGGACAGGTACACAAAATATATGAAAAAATGCCTTTGTAAAATTTTATTTGCTTGAAGGCACCAATTTATTTATAGAAATGTAAATGATTTAGAATATATTCGATTTTAAATATTGGTATCTACACTAATTTGTTCTTGACACATTCCAAAGATCAGAAACCGATTCTTCGTCTATATTCTTCGTTTGTTTGTCAGTAGTTGAATCCAATTTGGCGAAATATTGGAAAAGATGCAAGATAGAGTACTATCCAATTTTATGTTACAGGCATCCATAAATGGATTTAAGCAAAGCATTTCGTAATATCTCATAATACTTATATTGATGCTAGAGTTTTATGTAGCATTACAGAAAAGCTTATTACGATAGATCTATCCAATAGAGGAAAATAATTACTAACGTATACTTATCTGATTCCTCGTTAACTATCACATTAGGAATCAGGCGATGTCACGTGATTCAATTTGCTACGTCAATAATTGTAATCTCTTGTTTCATCGGATGCAATCCCACCTAAACAAAAACAAAGCAGTTTTGGCGCCAGCAGAATTTATATAACCATAACTGTGACATACTTTCCTCTGTTCAAAAGTTATAATTTAGACCGTAGCAAATAAAACAGAATGGTCTTGAACTTTTGATTTAAAAAAATAATTATTATCATTATCATTAACTTTTGTCTTTGTAAGATAATTATTTAGGTAATGAGCTGTTGTGGTTTGTATGTTCATAATGAGACGTAAGCCAACATAAACTAGAACCAAAAAATACTAACGGAAATACGTTTTGATCGTTTTTATTTAATTTATCACGATCTTTTGCAGCCACTCAATCGGCATTTACCAATTACCCAACTTTTTATTGAATGTTGTGCTCTTTTTGGTCAATAACATACAACAGAACGCTAAGCACGCTACACAGTCATTAGCTGTTACTTCCTCGTTGCCCTAATGTACTGAAGGATACAATTCCACAAATATCATTAAATGCATGTAATTTTTTTTTTTTTTTTTGTAATTTAAATATGTTTTCAATTAAGACTGTTTTAGCGGGTATAGAGGTGTTATTAATTAATTTTTATACTGGAAAACCCAAGTCCAAACATTTCGATCGTTTGTGATTTTATGATAAACTTAACAGATCCTTACAAAATGAAAATTATTGCAGATATGGGGTCGTCCATTAATCACATGATGTTTTTTAGCAACTTTTTAACCCCCCTCCCCCCCTAGTGATACGTGGTGAGATTTTAGACTACCCCAACCCCCCACCCAAAATCACGTTGGACGATCCCTATTAAGTATATCATGAACTAACTAAATTTTAAGTTCAATTGACTACGTTAAATTTATAAATTTCAGTAAACTCTTAACAAACTTATGTATGTTGCAAGAGCAAGCCATTTGTCTACCCTATCCACTAATATTTTTGAAACTTCATTCATTATTAAAAAATAAATTATATTTTAATTTTATGTTTAAATGTAATATTAAACAGACCAAGACAACACTGGAAACATTTTAAAAATGCAAAAGTAATTATTTTGTTGATAATTGTTTATTTTAATTTAAGTGTGTTGAGTTTTATATTTGATAATTAATAGTTTCAATATGTAAATTTGCTGATTATTGCAAAAAATTAACTTACACATAAACTTACAAGTATGAGTAAATTGAAAAAAAATGAATAAAAATAAAATAAGTATGCGAAATATGTGATGTAAGTTAATCGAGAAAACAATTTTAATTAACCTGGTTAATAAGTTTAATACAAATATTAGTAATACTTAATAATATACTTTGAAAGCACATTAAGAAATTAACACTTTTTTTTTCTTTTTTTGTTCTATATATTTTAGTAATTTACATCATTCTGTAATTATAATAAAAAAAATGGTTATTTAAATGGTTATGTAAAAATACCTAAAAAAAAATGTTTTTTTTTAGGTATTTTCAATAAACCATTTTTATGCTTTTTTAATTACAGATAAATTTTGATTTTCCAAAACGATATTGATATTTACTTTCATATTGTTTATAATTTTACCTACATTGAAACTAATATTTTTTTGTTCGTAGCTATTAAAAATTGTAAGATAAGATAACTTTATTTTATTATTTTGTCTAAGATGATAATTCTGATTACAATTTTTTTTATTTCTGATATTTTACAATATTGTACAAGTACGTTAAAAATAAAATTTTTGTTTTGGAAATAAATTTTCATATTTTGTAGATTACAGTTTCTTTTATATAAATTATTCCAGTTGGTTTTGTTTTTTTGAGAAAATTAATTTAAGTACTTTAATTTGTAAGTTTTTTAAGTAATCAAGATCTTTATTTTTGTATTGGCTTAAATATTATAGCATAATTTATAATAGAATCAAATAAATCAAATAAAAAAGATATTTTTTTTAGTTCTAGATAATTGTTATTTTTTTTGTAGGTATAATTTTGAAGATTTTATAATTGATCTGATTTTAATAATAATAATAATAATAATAAACAACTGGCAGTATATCTTCGAATCAGAGAAGGCAAACGATTCATTTTTCGCTAACCAAAAAAGCGCTAAGGGTCAGATGTTTCGTGTTTATTGAATAGGAAGAATAATTTATGATGCATCTAGATGCTTCCTATATGTAGGATAAAATTCGGAAAAATGAATCTAATCGAAATTGCCTTTTTAACATTTTTATTGTTAGGATTTCAAATTGCATGTTATCAAAGGCATAGACTCTGATTATCTAAACATATCTACATTACTTCGAGTTGATTTCATCTAATAACATTTTAAGATAACAGAGATTAGCGAGCAGAAGCCATAGGCGAAATCTTGCGAAAACATTTTCATCGTAAAATTCAGTATAAATGGAAAATTTTCTAAAGTTGATTCATACAGGGTAAAATGTCTATTATCAAAATATCCAGTGAGAAAATGCTGTGTTTATATTTTACTCGCAAACCTCTTGAAATTCCCTGTTACAAATGTTAGTTTCTTCCAAGGATAACAGTGGGATTCTTGTGCTCATTCCGACAAATAATAATGCGGACATGGATACTTATTTTTAAGCCTTTTATTTTTTTCAGGTAATATTATCGTAGATGATATTCAACTTTATATTCTTTAAGCATCTTAGACGTAGCCAACTCTTGAGTGTAGTTTTCTAATCCAATAATACTATAATTCAAAGTTGTCGCCTTCTTATCCTTTGAAAATTTACTAAATCTCAAGATAATCCACTTTCATATCGTATAGTTTGTCTAGACATAATCCGGAAAAATTTGAATTTGAAGCAAAGATACTGTTTTTCTTGTAATTTTTTTTACAAAGAATGAATTGCATCCAGTTTTTTATCACCCCTTCATGTTTGCTCGATGTTGTTTGATGTCGCCTTAAGAATGATTAACTCAAGAGATGATTTACCAATGTATAGCAAAATTCCAACCGTAGAGGATTTGAAGGTGGATTTCGCCAGTGGAAAAATACATCTTGCAGGGTTTCTTCGTAAGGAAATAAAGACGAGATATGAGCTGAATGGAGTCGAATTCTTTCTTTGAATTGCGTTATACGTTTCGATGGATATTAGATCTAAATTGAAGGTTTTTACTCTTTTGGAGCAGAGATGTTGTAGTTCAACAAAAGAGAGCGCTTTTACGATGCTTTGAATCATCGTATGTTTATTTCACATTTCTTTTATGGGTTCGAAAATGGCGCTGGTCAATGCAAAGACATCGTTTGTCCTCAGCTCTGTTAATGCGGAGAAATTCTTTTCCACATAAAAGGCCAAAAGAAATGACTGCGCAGTCAGAAAAAGACGAAACAAAATTGCCTTTATCAGTTGCATTTAGTTTCTCTTTATAAACTGAATCTTGGAAAAGTCTTCAGTGTTCTGGCATCAGCCATGTTGGGGCATCGTCTCCTAGACAAGATATTTTAGATTTTCAGAAATTAGTAGTGTTTTCTTGTTTTGTTTTACTTTAATTTCTTGAATTTTGCTTGAAATTTTTGCTTAATAAATGTGGAAGTTATTTAAAATATCTCAAACAAACGGATTTGTCAAAATTGAGAAACATCTTATTTTCTTCAGTCATTTTGATTTTCACTTTATATTTTAGATTTAGAGAATTTATTCCAACTCTGTCTACGACGATGCCCCGCAGAATTTCGACTAGTTTCGAATGCCCGGGCTTTTTTTATCACTTTATGAACTGAAGTCTTATTATATGTTTTCGAACATTTCTTCTTCTTTGTTTGAATGTTTTTACGCGAATCACGCTATATTAGTTCGACGGCTTTCTTAAAATTGAGTATGTTGCTTGTTTATGGTTAACATAGACACATTTATTTTGAACTCTAATCTCCTATCCTCAAAAGTGACGCTCAAAATCTCTCACAAAAACAACTGGATTGATTTCTGTAAAATTTGATATTATGTATAGTCCACTTTAAATTATCAGTACAATTTTTTTTAGCCTTTAGACTCACAGCTTGAATCCGACGTGAAATGGACAGGTCATGCACAGTGTTCAAGGAATACGCAGCCATTCCTCGTGCTGAGCGGTCTCTACTTCAGAAAGTATGGTGGGAGATGGAAACTTAGCATGCACTTTGGTCTCGAAAATACTCTACAAACGTTCGATTATGTTAAGATCAGGAGACTGAGGAAGCCAGACGAGATGTTCCACTTCATATTCGTGTCATTGAACCATGCAGTGTGAATTGGGGCGTTATCGTCCAGGAAACACAGTCTGCAGCATAGGATAGAGATGATCTCTTATAAAGCTGAGATAATGATGTGACCTTACCATGCAGGATACAAGTGGTCCCAGACCACGCCAACCTACCGCACCCCACATCATCACAGCACCCACTCCATGCTTAACTAGTAGGAAGGAGACAGTCAACATGAAAGGCTTATGCGGGCGTTCTCCACACATAAACACATCCAGTGGTTTGAAATAATGTAAAGGAAGATTCGTCAGACCAAATGACCTGTCCCCACTGCTATTGTGTCCAGTGTCTGTTCTCCAGGCACCATTGCTATCGCTTCAAAGCATTAAGCAATGTCACTAATGATTTTGGAATAACTACTTTGCCATGAATGTTCGCAGCAATCAGTTCCCGTTGGATAGTTTTGGTTGATCCTGGAGATAGGTATTCATCTCGGACGTTATCTGGTACACCGTTGTCTTGTGCTGTCGGGTCACTATCCGCTTCAACACCCGGATATTACGTCTTACCATGTTTTGTGTAGGCTATCGCAACAGTTGACAGTGCTTCTTGCAACACCCACAAGGTTGGCTGTTTTTGTTACTGATCATGTCTCTTTCGAAGTCAGAGGGCGGACTTAATGGCGTTTCACTGCTAGCACAATTGTCACAAGCAACCCGTACAACTGCTGCTGATCGACTGATAGCTCCGCCTTCACGGCCACTAGGCATCAGGCGTATATTCTAAATGGCGTGGCTCTACTATGCAAACGAAGTATGGCCCAATTTCGTATGAGTATTTATATTATTGTGTCCACCTCCTGTGTACGTCGTTATGTACTACTTGCCAAATAACCATTGCCGAGATAAAACAATAGGATTAGATCTATGGATAGAAATGTAAAGAGAAAGGCAATAATATCTTTCCAATAATAACCAACCCATCTACGGGAATCGAAGAATAGTTTAGATAAAAGTCATATTCTTAAACTAGGACAGTATAGCTCAATCGGCTTCTGCTGAATTAGAAGCATTTGCTTCGTTTCCATTGTAAAAATCTACAACAGACTTATAAATAAAAAAGAAGTAAATATAAAGAGTAAAAAATTCAAAATATTGATTATTTTTTGACATCTTTTTGTTTTACTTCAGTTCAATTCAATTCAATTTATTGCCACTAATATTTTGCAAGACATATGTATACGTAAAGTTTTTACAAACCAGTCGTCTTAAGGGAGATCCCGTCGAGAAGAAAAGAAGGCATCATGCTTTAGGTAATTAACAAAAGGAGCAAAACAATACAGGAAAAATATTTACAAACATGAAAATTTCGTAAGTTTTAGCAAATGTATTTCCAGGTTTATTTAAGGCAAGGAATACATTTTTTATATTACGAAGATTTGAGGTGAAAGGAACAGAAAGAAAATAGGACTAGAGTAGAGTTCTAGTCGGATACTTGAAGGGAATAGAATAGTCGAGATGAAAGAGGAAGATGAAAGGTGGAAAAGGGATTCGGGTCGCAATTTCAGCCTGACTACAGTAATATGTGAAATATTAATATGTTTGTAAAACTGAAGCGTAAACATGGTTTTAATTCTTTTTTTTTTTTTTAAATTGCATAAGAAGAGAACATTTACGGATATCTTTAGGAATTTCATTCCAAAGTTAAGATGATGCATAACTGATAACTCTTCTTTGATAGTTAGATTTAGTCTTCGGAATTGATAGTGACAATGGGTAAAATATCTTGTAATAGTTTGTAAAATATAATATAAATATATTGTACTTTCGCCGTATTTAGAAGTTTTGCAGAAGAAATGTTAGCTGCCTAGTATTTCAGAACTGAGATTTTAAAATTTTTGAGCCAGAGGAAATGACGTCATTGCCGTCCATTACCTCAGCCATTAAAATAAGCCTAATTGTAAGGAGAAAAAAAGAGCTTCTTCGAAAAGCGCCATAACTGCTAAGTTGCTTCTAATGTATGGAATCATGTGGTTTAATCGGGTTTAAATAATACCCAGCCTCTGTACTCTGTTCATAGGCTCCTGCCGAGTAAATGGGTTCTCTCTACATCTGTCCTTTTCACAAAAGTGTTCCAGCGAATTATTAGGACAGCGTTTCCTCCACGTTTTGAATGAATTCCAAATTGAATCCTAAATCACATCGCAATTCACTCTGCTGTCGAAATTTCTGCAGAAGTCCGTGAAAAGGATAAACCCGTTCGATCGGATGCATTTGGAACTGAAAAGTATAAAATCACTTTAGGAAATAAAAAAAAAAAGGGATAAAAGTAGAAAGAACTCTCCAGAAGTAGTAACTAGATAGGAAACATTTGCTGATCAACAACAATTACGAAATCAACAACACCTGGAAATATGCCTTTCGTCGAATTCAGAAAGATAAAAATGATTCGGGTGAGACTTTTTTCCTTCTATTGAATTAATAACATTACAGTAGGAAATAGTTTACTAATGGTACATTCCAGAATGGCTAAGTTCGATCATTTAAGCCTAGTGTTATGATTATATCTTCTCAGTTTAACTATAACGACATACAGTAACTATCACGTTACTTTAACTAATTTCTAGTTTATGCAAAAATAAGTTGAAATGCAGAAACTTTGTTCGCTCAGCTAAGTTAGTAGTTTTTGACATAACATGTATTTGTAATGATTCCATTACAACATGTTTCCCAGAATATGTTTTCCTTGGGATGGAATAGCATTTCATCATAATATAACTTCAGCGTATCTTTAAAGATCTGAAATGGCTGACTAGTTGCAAAAAGGAATGGATTAATCAAAAAGAAAAGAACTAAATACAGAACTAGATTTAAAAAAGGATTTAAAAATATTAAGTCGTAGCTTAACTGAGGATCAAGAAGCAAACATTATTCTCAATTGAGTTACCTAATCACTCAGCTATCACAGAACTATTCCTTTTGGGATTAAATAAGAAAAAAGAAGATAAGTAGGCATTGAACAAAAGTTAATTTCTTTAAATATATTTATATAGGCCTATATCCAGCAAATTTAAAGATTTGATTAAAGGAGAATTGTCTGGGTTCACATGGGAATTTAAATTTACTTTTTCAATGTAGTTTTCTTAAAATTCGATAGTATGGATATAAAAATGCGATTGAACATCATAATAAACAAAAAAAAATATAATTATGATATATAATATTTTTTATCTTTTCAGAAAGTCGAACTTTAAAAAATTCCTCATTTAATTTAATTTAAATTAATTTTATTTAAAATTCATTGTTAAAGAATCAAACATCATTATGATTTTGTTTTTACTTCTTTTATTATAAAAACTAAATATCCTTTTTTGTTTTGGTACCATTATTTTGACAAAAAATGAAATGTTTTTGGGTTTGCTGCACAGAGAACCCTCTTGTTTTTCTCGTTTTTTTTCTTGTTTTATGTTTCCGGACGAAAAATATAAATCAGGTAACTGAGAAGACAAATGGAATGTCTTCATAAAATGCTTTCCTCGAAGGATTCTCTGATTTTTTTTTTTTAAATATGTTGTAACAATATTTAAAAACGTCATCAAACATATATTACGATGCTCGAAAATAAGTCATTCTTAGGACGTATTTAATACAGAGATTTCTTTGGATAAAAGCCAACATTTTCCCCCCAATTCATCTTCACTTGTTTTAAAGATGTGCGAAGCCTGAATTTTCTTCTTTTCTTTCAATTTTGACGTATTTTTTTTAAAAAAATTTTCAATGAATTAATTTTGATGATTTAATATTGAAAAAAACCAACAATATTAAATAATTAGATTTGTCAACGAATTAGCTTTATAAATAAGCTTTGTGACATCAAATTTAATTATTTACTTTTGTTTTCTTTTTGCAGGAGTTCATTAACATGAGTTATTTAATTTGTGAGCGCTTTGGCTGATTCATAATAATTTAATATAATATTTTCATCAAATAATTTTAAATTCATCATAACTTATATCATTTTCTCATAATTTAAAAGTTAATAAGTAATTCTTCATTATTTTTTATTTATTTTATTTTTTTTATTTTATTTTAGATTTCTTATAAAAATCTAACGAAATAAATCTAATGAAATCTTTGAAATAGAATTAAAAGCTAATAATTTTTTCTTGTTTTCAGTAAGAAGATAATATGAAAAATAAGCTCAATTTTGTGGAATTTATTGAATTTTAATTTGATTAGGTGCTATTGACATTAAGCTGTATTGTAATTTGAAAATTCCTAAAAATAATGAAGTAGTTCCTTCATAAAAATGAGGATTTCCGAAGTTTTAAAATTTTGAGGACAAAAAATTTCCTCTTTTTTTAATTATAGCCGCTGGATATATAATTTCTATCAATTAGGATTATGACATGAATAAATTGGCCTAATCAATGTACAGTTGATTTAATTTAATGAAATGTCATTTAGATGGAATGAAATGAACTTATTAAATTTAATAAAATTAATAAACATCAAATTGAACTAATGATCAAGTCTTGCTTGAAGAGAATGAAGTGAACTAACGGGATGGATCATCATTTTTTAGTTTAATATATTTTTTTTTTAATCCTAATTACATCTAAAACAATTACGAACATTAGCCGCAGAATTACATTTAATATGAAACGTTTTTTAAAATTAATGGAGCAATCAATGATTGTTTTTTTATCAATTGTTTTTTAATTTAATACATAATAAAAACATATTAAAGAAACTGGTAAAGAATAATTCACTGGATAGTTTTCACGAATCATCTGAGTGGTTTGGAGTGAAGTTAATAGTTCTTATTAGAAAACAAATAATTTGCTTTTGCAATGTCTGTACATTATTATCATTTGGAAAACTATCTGTTTTATTCTTAAGATTTATTTTATTCCTGTGATGTACAGAGATGATTTTGATTGCAGCATTGCTTGGCGCGTTATTCCTGGATATTGAATTATCTAATTATAGCGATGTGACAGAAGGGCTTAGAATCAGTGATGAAAATTTAAGTTAATTAATTTTTTGTAGCTCCGCATCTATTAAAAATAGGCTTTTATTCTTGCTTTGTTTCGTTTTTAATCTTGTCCAAAAAATGTCGAAACTAGAATATTCTGAAGCAATAAAACATTTGCTATTTAAAATTTAATAAGGATGGGAAATATCTGGGGAAGTTAGATTTTGAAGGAGTTAACGGTTTTTATTTTTCACAATTGTGAACAAGTTATCATTTTTATTTTTGAATACTTTACCAATTTTTACTTATCCGAATTTTTAAGCTTTTCAAGAATTTCCCGAACTTTTATTTTGTGAAGAAGTAACGAGTTTTATCTGAACAATAATGATTTTGTTTAATCCTTCAATCACCGAGTCGTAGTTAATCCGAGGATTAATTACAAAGTTTTGAAGATAATTTTCGTTTTTTGGATACGATTGCACCAGTAGAATAGAATGAATGAAAAGGAAAAGAGAGAAAAAAAATCGATTGGGGCTTTGATTAATGTATTTTCGTTGTTGTTTTTGTTGATCCAAATCTGCTTTTGCTGTCAAGAATCCCCAGTTGACAAGTGTGACGTCTGTCATCGGAGATAAGCGTCTCGTGTACCTGTCGTATGACGTCATCTTTTAATTCCGACTCTTGTTCGTTAGCAGTGATGGATGTGTTTGCTTTGGTAAGTGTTAATTCCGCTCTGAGGAAATTGTCCCTCATACGATCGACAAGATGATTCCCTCCTTTTCCATTTTTCCTTTTAAGTCTAGCTTTCTTATCTTTCATCTCTTCTTCAGGGCAGTAAGCGAAGAAGAGGAAATTAGTTAAGATCCAGAAACTGATAAAAAAAAAAAAAAAAAGAAGCTGAAATGATTGATAATTTTTCGGGCCTGAAATGATTTTCTGAAAGAATATATAAGAAAAGATATTGAAAGAGCTGCTGCAAAACCGAAAATTCAGGATTACGATATTGAACAGAGAAAAACGTCAAAGGATAACTGATCAAACGCTGAAAATTAAAAGGAACATCAATGTGGGAGTAGATTTATTTTTTAAAACAGCTAAGAATTACTCTTTCTGATGGGAGATATGAACGTTCAAAGTTAGCAATTTACAACTTTAGCTTTTTTTAAATTATAACTAATAACGAAAAAACATTAAAAAAATTAAAAAAAAAAAAAGAAAATTAGATATTTTCAATATCCTTTAAAATGTTAACTTTTAGTATCAATGTTATATTTTTTCAATAAATAATTCATTTATTGTTGTGTAATATCATCTATAATATACAAATATGTTTCTGTAGTTGATAGAATACAACAAAAACGAAATATTTTTAGTAACTGTCCATTCTAAAAAGAGGTGAAAAAAGAGAAGGGTTTTCTAATTTTCATTCTACATCTTTTTTTTTTTTTTTTTACTGAGATTCTTTCGGTTATGGTAAGCTTTTGTAGACCAAATTAAACATAACGTTAAATTATAAAAAAATTTATATTAAGTTTATATAAAAAATTATGTATCAAAAATATGTATCTGCATCTTGAATTTTGAGAAGTCATTCATTCATTAATTTTTAAGTCCAATTTAAATTTTCTTTGTTATTTTTTAGAATTGTTTTTTTATAAGTAATTAAACAAATTATTTACAATAACAATTAAAAAAAATTAACGATAATTAAAAATACTGAAAAAAAAAAAGTTTAATAGTAAAGAAGTACAGGATATTAAATCTGAGGCTTTTAAAACTCACGCAATTGCTCCAGTAATGTAACTTACTCTTTAATTCCAATTTTATCTCTCCCTTAAGTTCCGCGTAACCATGGTTACGTTATACCAATCACCACAAACACGCGGTTAGCAAAAAAGGGAACTGCCGGCAATATTTCCTCATCCAATTGGATTGTTGTAACATAATATGAGTTTAATTTATATGCAAACAAACTGTGTATCGAATACAATTTTGCCACGGGCGCTTAGTAAATTTACTCAACTTGCATCTGAGACCGTAATGAAAAGTTATTTACTCATAGCAATTACGGGTGTTAGGCAGGCCTCGTTCTTCTTTACGTTCCTGAAGCTTAAAATTCTTTCAATTTTTTTTAAGTCTCTGAAAGTACAAAGGATTTTCAAACTTTACTATTTTTATTTGGTAATTCTGAAATTTTACTAAATTTATGTTTTTGCAAAATAAAAAGATGTTTCCAAGTCTACCTCGAGAGCACTAGCGTCTGTAGAAAACATATCGCCAGGTTTATACAGAATTAGAATTATATACATAAAATTGAATCGTTACCACATACAGAATTTACTTAGCTGTGAGTCTACAGCAAACTGACGTTTCTTGAACTACAGGAACCTGGTCTTCCATGAGTGGATTTTGTTCGCGATACTTGTATATGTTCAAATTTCTTGATGAACTCCTGTGGAAGAAATTCTGAAGAGAAGATTTGAAATTAAAAAAAAATAAAATGCCAAAATAGTAGCAATTGAAATTTCTGGTAAAAACCAGTTCTCGTCACATACATGTTCAAATTTCACAAGTAAAGATGAGTTGCAGTAACGTCAAAACAGATATTAGGTTTGTATGGTAAAGCAGGACGTATAATTCTGAATTTCAAAATTTTTATCTTTGAATATGCTAGTAGATCTAACTATCACTAGCATATTCACTTTTTATATAAAAATATCATACATATGCAGGAGATTCTATACTGACTTTTTAATAGATACAGTACAAAAGCCATTTTCAAATACATATCATACATTATATAATACATTAATTACAAAACCACTCTTTGATTTTTTTTTCTTGGTTAGTTTTTGTTTTGGAAGCAGAAGAAAATTGTTAATACCTTTGTAATGTCATGGAACTCTTTCATTGGTGTAAAATTATGATTTTTGGAACAGTCACATAAATTCGTATAACCGAAACAAACCATTTTTTTCACGTTCATGCTTTTATAGAAAAGGACCAAATTTTGATTTTCTTTCTTTTCTTCTTTTATTTGAATTCAAAGTAAACTTCGTTATTGTTGATTTTTTTTTCTGCTTTTCCATTTGCACGAATATTTTCACGAAACGACATTCTCCGCACCCCGATGGAATTCTCTGCTAGATTCTCTGTTGTTCCGAGTTTTTTTAGTTCGTTTTTCTAAGAATCTAATTCTGGGAGAGAGAGATTAGGACGAAGAATTTTCGTGTTGAATGAAGAGAAAAAAAAGTGGAAGTCATTAATTTTGGATCCTCCAACGCAGATGTTTCATTTCTTCTGTCTCATTGACTTCTCAAATATTTAACTCTGCACATTTCTACTTCAGATATGGAAAAGTTTTCACGAAAAAAGCAGAAGTCTTGCTGAAGTTGATTCGTGAAGGAACTCGTGTAAAACTTTAATTGCAACGTCTGATTAGTGGTTTCCTTTAGAAGAGCCTCAAAAGAAAAAGATATTTCGGTAAATAATTGAATAAAAGTGAAATTATCTGTTTGGAATCATGAATAAAAATAAACAGACATCGTAATAAAGAGCAGTTTAAGAACATATGAAAATTCAAAGCTGTTAAAAATATGTACTAAGCTAACCATCGGCTTCATGAAGTGAGCGGACAGATTCCTCTTAAGTAAAGAAACAACAGGACTTACTGCAAATAGGAGAAAAACTGTTTGCAAATAGATGGATGAATAAAAAATAGTAAACTTCTGGCCATTAAAAATATGGACTATTGTAGTATTAGAGTAGTTAAAAGAAGGAAGTCCATACATTAGTCTAGTAGTTTCCAGATCAGGAGAGCCTATGTCTCCAGGAATCCCATAATGGTTCCATTGGATTGAAATTCACATGTCTTACTTTCATGAAAGCAGTCAAAATTTAATTGGTTTGGAGGAATTTGTAGCTGCCTTAAAAAAACACTACAGCGATAATTCAAAATAAAACTTTAATATATGATATAAATAATATCAAAAAAACTCAAAAAAACGCTCGATAACAGAAGTTTGCAATCTTAATAAACGCATTTAATTTCAATGTGATTGAACCATAACAATTAATTTTCTATTATTATTTATTAATTTTTTTAAAGATTAATTTTTCAAAAATTAATAAATAATAATAGAAAATTTAATTTCTAAGGTTCAATCACATTGAAATTAAATGCGTTCATTAACTATTCAAAACTATCATTTTCACTCACATGAAAAAAAAAAACAACAACATAATAAAATAAATTAATTAATCGTTTCGTAAATTACGAAACGAACCTAATGACAATAAGGTAAAGAATTACAATTGTTAATCCAGCTATGCGATGAGAAAATAAGCTAGATAAATATTGCTCGCGAAAAAAAACAACAACAAGATCAAATTAAAAAAATGTTTACGTAACTTCAATCGATGATGCGCCATCTTGAAATTCAAATCCTCTTCTCGGCTCCAGTTCTCTGGTAAATCATACGGTTACGGTTGAAGTCGAATACGAAGGAGTACAGTTCAAAAATGCTGATTCAGTACACACTACTTTCGCTCTTTAGTCGGTCTTTAAAGATGAAGAAATGATAAAGATGAAGAAAATAATCGTTCATGACTCGATTACAATCCTATTTTTAATGGCTCGATTCTATTTTTCAGCCAAGGTAAACCGCAGGGAAATAAATAAAGCATTAACAGGCTGAAACTTTAAAAAAAAATATTTCTTAAACCACTGACAAAAAATAATTTCTTCTTTCCTTTACATTAATTTTCAATAAGTAGGGAAAAGCTTCAGAAAATAAATAATAACTAACTAATGAATTTCAATAAGTTTACTGTGCTTTGGTTCTTTAAAAAGAACAATTCTAAACTGTTGGATTAAGGAAAAATTAAGATTCAAACTTAAACCTCCTATTGGTGGTACCAATTTCTGCACTCAAGCCGAAACGGCTAAATAAACATCTTCTTTCATCAGAAACGGAAAACAAATTGCGTAACCATATTCCTAAGAAAAGCTCTTACATTTAAATATAAAACTGCTTAACAGTATCTCTTGTCAGTATTAATACAACTAAGGCTTATACGATTCTGTTCTCCAGACATCATGATTCCTGCAACAAATAATGGGAGTATGGTAAACAGTTGCGACAAATCGCTCAATTCTCTTGCTACCGTTTTTCCCATCGCTTCACACAACAACCAATGATCAGCAGGAGAAATCCTAACCCAATCTTTGTCTCTTCAAGGAAAAAAAAACGAACTCACAACAACTAAATCATTTCAAAATGATATCCAATCTCATTAGTTAACATATAACTTTTTTGTTAAACGAATTAACTAATTAAGCTTCTTACAACAACCAGGCATTCACAACAATGATGAATACTATCTTCAATAACTAACAGTACTTAAACAGGAAAAAGACAGCGACCGAAAACAAAAGAAACGAAAACAGAGAGTTTCAGATTCAACAACATTGACTCCGTCGTTGTTGACATTTTTTATTTTGCTTTTTTTTTTACAGGAAATGAATAAGAAATGAAGGACTGTATAATTGGATATTACGAAATGCTTCTTTGTGTGGATAAACAGCAATAAATTTCCAGACTTGTTTTATACCTGTTCGAATTATTGATTATCGTAACCTGACTTCTTCCCTGAAATTTTTGAAGTTTTAAAAAATCCAGTTAATAATTCATTAATATCCAAGGAATTTTATTACATTGTATTATTGATTAAAATAGGAGCAGTTAATCAGGAAAGACATTGATGACTTAGATCACAGATAGCTTGTAAATAGGTTATGTTAATTGAAAATTTGAAAAAGTGTAATAACAGTTACATCCTTATCAGTTTATCCTAAACTTTAACATTATGGTTGTCTTCCTTTGTTTTTCTTCATTTTTAGTAGAATAACAATAATTATTGGACTTATTCCAAAAAAGAAGCAGCCTTCGTAATTCAAATATGGCTTCATTTAAAGAGCATAAAACCCTATAACGATCTTAAGCTTTTTAAAAAGAAGTACTTTTTCTCATTATTTTAACAAAGATTGTTGTATTGTTATAGGAGTTTTATTTTATATTGGATTTCATTTGAGTAATAAGTTAAGGAACTGGCTTATTGATTGGTTAGAAAACTTCGTTCTTTAGTTTAAAACGAAATCAAAAAAATTAAAAGAAGCCCGGTCTGTTTTCAGTTGAATTCATTACAACTCATTAGAAAAGAAACTTCACCGACTGAGAAGAACTTTGGATCCAAAGAAAATAATTCACCTCTGAATGCCTTAGGCCTAATCAGTTCCCTCTGAATAAATTTGAAGATTTTTCTTTTATTCAAACTCGAGCCAAACACGGTTAGAAAGAAAGATAAACGCTTTCCAAGTACTTGGGCTTTTGATAAATGGCTTGAACATTAGAAAAGGAGAAGGAGAAAAAAGAATAAAAAAGGGAATCAGATATTATTCTGCGAGGAAACTGTTAGAAGAAAAGAAAATATAAGACGATATTCGTTTTGCTTTTCTATCTTTCTTTTTTTTTTTTTTAAATCAGCATGATATCTATCTAAATAGATGTTGTAGCCTTTGGTCTGATTTTTAAAGCTATGCCGTCCCAAATGAGAGAGTTACAACAAAAAAAGGTTTTAAAACCTCAGGCTGAATTTTCAGGTTGAAGTTTTCAGGTTGTCTGACTGTGATCAAAGACTATTTATCGTAGACAGATGAAACTTAACAGAAGAAGATTTGTTGTAGATATCAGAACAATAAGGAAGATTTTTGTAGATTTTGCGGCACATCAGTAGCTCCTAAATGACTTCTTCTTATTCTCTGTCTTCTTTGGTTGTTGAGTCAGGTTGAAGTGAAAGCTTCGGAGTTACTGAATCGGGTAGTTTTCTAGTAATTAATAAAGTACTGGTTTCGGAGTTGAAAGAAGTCACGGTTATGAAGTGGAAGAGTTAGAAACCAATGAATCACCTGGTTTATTAGCGGAGTCAGAATTGGAGTCCAGTAACTCCGATTCCAGTAATTTAGGATTCCACATTCCTGTCATCTTCTACATTCTTTTTGGTCAACGAACAATGCTTTTGTGGATCAATTGTTTTCCGCATCTAATGCTAATATTTAAAAAAATTGATAAAACAATTAATAATTAATTATATTATAATAAGTAAAAATTAAAATCGTTTTTTGTTTTGTTTTAAATGATAATGAATAAATATATAATGCATTAAAAAGTACACAATGACTGAATTATGAGTGAGTTATCGGTGAGAGGGTTATTCCAGCCGAGTTCTCCATTCACAAAGAGCTTCTTTTTTTTTTTTTTTCCTTCCGAGCAGGAATGACGAAATTTGTCAGTGTGGGGCTTTTTATAGGGAAATCTCTTGAAGAGATAGTACATTCGCCTTCCTTTTTCAGATGGCTCTAATTGACTTTTTACCTTTTGGCTAGGTGGTTTTTATTCGCTGGCGAGGTCCTATAGAAGCTCGTCGACTGGTCTTATCGGAGTCGGATGCTTTTATGTTTTATTACCAAGTAATGGCGGCGATAAGAGTTTAAAGAAAGAGGTGAAGATGGAAGAAGATTCGGACATGGAGGACTGAAGCCATTGGGTTTTGATAGCTTCGCGACACTGACCATCAAAGAACAAAAAGAGCTCCTTCTCCAATCGATTTCCACCAACCAAATTAATTTCGAAGAAGGAAGGATCCGTCTCTGCCTTTAAACACACGATAGCATTTCATGGAAAATGTTTTATTTCTTTATTGAATTCGTTACAGCCAATAAATGAAGACAAATACAAGAAAATCCAAGAGAGGAAGACAAGAAACGGAATAAAAATAAGAATTTCGATTCCATGTTAAAATATAGCAGTAAGATTTTCGCGCTTTTAGTAACATCTTCTGTAGTTTTATTAATATCACTGGCGTACTTATGTTTTTGTTTTCGGGTGAAAAGTGCTAAATGTGTATATTTAAAGAATTATCCAAACTCACACAATAAATAAATAAAGTGTTGTGGTTAATGTAACATGTAAACAAAAACCCGGAGAAATGTTAGGTTTTCCTTAATTGTCTCCTATTATCATTAGAGTTTTCATTTGTGTGGTTCGTCTAAGATTTCTAGACCATTGTTAGAAAGCATAAATTATATCTAAGCCTAGCAATTATATTGACGTTGCTTTTTGTCTGTTAGGTCACCGCAACAATGAAGAGTAATAATTAAAATTCATTATTATAGTTATATAATAACGACGCATCAATGCCATTATTAATCACTAACAACGATTCAAAGAATAGTAAAACAGACTGAAATTTGTTGAAACATCAAATGAAAACGCTGTATTTTAATTTGTTAATGAGGATATCATTTTAAATCAATTCCATTTCAACATAAAATTCACCATTTTATTTGTTACGTTCGTAGCAATAATTCTGTTAAATTATAAGAGATATAATATTTGATTTTATTTTAATCTTAGCAAAATAGCGGCTTTCCGAAGCCCACTAATCTGGATCAAATTTTGAAACATTAACATTTATTATTTTTTTAACATTTCTTTTCGCATTTTGAATTGTTCCATTTTAAAATTACTGATAGTAGTAATTAATTATTAGATCACTCTCTTTATGAGATAATAAATATACCATTCTTTTTATTATTATTATTATTATTATTATTGTGCTTGTATGTTTCAAACCTTGGGTTTCCCCAGCAAAAACAATATGGCGGGTCAAGGACCAAAGCACATATTGCCAAGCGTAAAGACGTGTGCAAGAATGATTAGGGATGTCTGGTTGTGTCCATAAATTTTCTAACTATGCGTGTTGTGTTGAGTACTATAGCCTTCTGCAGTTGTGCATAAGTGTTTTTGTTAAGTCCTAGTGTGCTGAGACTGTGGTGCAAAGTGTTAGGTACCAGACCAGTGGCGGACAAGACGATGGGTACAACACGTACTCGATCCTGCCTCCACTGCTTCTGGAGCTCGTGTGCTAGGTCTGTATATTTACTGATCTTGTCTGCATGAGTTTTCTGCATGTTCTTGCTGATAGGCACTGCAATATCAATGAGATAGGTCTGTTTGTTGACCTTATCAACAAGTGTGATGTCAGGTCTGTTGTGATGTATGGTTTTGTCTGTGTGAATGGGACGATCCCAGTACAGTTTATGTGAGGATGACTCTTATACACTTTGTGGTATGTACTTGTAGTACGGAACCGTGTTCTTAATAAGTGAATGTTTGTGTGCTAGCTGTTGATGAACAATCGACGCTACCTGATTGTGTCGGTGGAGGTAATCTGTCTGGGAGAGAAGGGGACAGCCAGATATTATGTGGTCGATCGTCTCATGCGTAGTGTGGCATTTCCTGCATTTGTCGTCATGTGTGTTTGCGTCGTGTAGAATGTGTTTCTTGTAGTTGCGTGTGGGGATGACTTGGTCCTGTATCGCGATCATGAACCCTTCGGTCTCCTCAAACAGCTCGCCACTTGTCAGCCATCTGTTCGACGCTTCTATGTCGACATGAGGCTGGCTGAGTTCACTTATTATTATTATTATTATTATTATTATTATTTGTTAAAATAATGAAACCAAATGCATTTTGATGACATTATGTTTTTGCTGGTAGAGATTTTTACGAATTTTATTATATTTTTTGGAAATTTTCTCTGAATTAACTTTGCTTCTGTCAAGCCTATTCTCACTGTAATAATTAGGGCTTTCTGTGAAACAGTGAAAGGTTGTAACGGTTTGTTGCTTTATTTAAGGAAAGAAAATTTATGATTTTTGTTCTTTTAACAATTCTTCGAAAATTTGGTGAAATCACTTTTGGTCTAAAGCCCAGTAACAGATCTTTCAAGACTAAAAAAAAAAAAAGGTTTTTTTTTTTTTAATTTGCTAAATTGTAGGGCTCATCATATTGGTTGACGTGTCACCATGCAATAGAAGAAGCCTTGAATCGTCCCTTGAGCTTGATTTGTTTCCATTCATTTTAGTTGGCAGAGTCAGCAGACCGACTTCAGACATTAACACGAAAACGAAGACATCAGATGGAGCGCTGTAATAAGGCACGTTGTCCTACACCTCCCCGGAACGCATCATCGCTTGCGGTTTCGTCCTCCTTCGGCGAAGGCCATAATCCGTCAAGTGTAAAAAAGAGAGCGCAGTCTTGCGTGGGTTTTACGATTCCACTGGGCGGGATACTTAAGCCCCGATGTCAGTGAATATCCCGTGGCTTATTCGTGCCATTGCAGTTAATTTTTAGATAGAGCCACTACCTGAGAAAATTCCTCTTCGTTGCATTATAAATACACTGTGTTCAATTTTTATAGGCCTCCACTCTCGCAAAATTCTCCTTAGAAAATGGAAAAGTTGGCTTATTACAGGTTTTATCGCTTTCACAGAAGAGGATAAATTTTCTATTAAGTCTAACTATTAAAAATGGATTCACAAGAAAATTGGGTTATTAGGTATTTATGAAAAACGAGCCAATCTTATATTTGTTAGTTTTTCATCCAAGAAATTGATACGGGAAAATGTTTTACACTATCATAGTAATTGCTCAATAAATATTTTAATTTAGATTTCCTTTACAAATATATTTGAATATTGTAGGTTTAATTCTTTAACCTATGAATTCTTCTGCTGAAAGACTCTTACAAAACATAGGCTAAAGTTACTTCGATTTCTAACTTGTTATCTTTCGGAAACAGATGGATACGAGTCATAATATATTAAAATACAATATTGTGTATTGTATAGGACAGGGATACATTGTCAAATGTCAAACGAAGATAAAACTCATAATGATGTCGAAATACAGGTCAACAGCACTTCCAAAATTAAGAAGCAAAACGTCATCTAATGTTTTCAAATATTTTCTTACCAGTTAAGTTGTTACAGAGATTAAAAGATAGATTTCTATGACATGTAATTATTACAAGATTATTTTAAGATCATTCATAACGAAATGGATCTCAGATAGCGTCATAGTTGTTTCGTAAAAAGATTG
Source organism: Thereuonema tuberculata (assembly GCA_023159025.1). Taxonomy (NCBI): domain Eukaryota; kingdom Metazoa; phylum Arthropoda; class Chilopoda; order Scutigeromorpha; family Scutigeridae; genus Thereuonema; species Thereuonema tuberculata. Next base: position 5,821,120 of record JAFIDM010005346.1, read on the forward strand.
ATCGTAATATGAAACTTCAATGTACGAATGCTTTTGGATTTACATTAGATTTGTCGTTAGTTTTTTAATTTAAATTTTAAATAGATTTTTTTGTCTTTTTAAAATATGTAGTCAGTTCCTTTGTGCAGACCCCGGAGTTGTGATTTTTTTCGATAATTTTGTTACTTTTGGAAAAACCATTATAATTATCATAACCATATATGGAATCTTCTCAGAAAATCCTTGAATTTCATCTATTTTTTTTTTTCAGGTCGTGGCCAAAGTTTTTAATGTTTTTCTAAAGCGAAATAAATCACTTAAAAATATATAATACTTACCGCAATACCTTATTAATGATTTGAAATGATTTGAAATGTCATATGTAAATGTATCTCATTTGTGTGTTTTATTTCCAAACAATACATCAACAAGAATAATAAATATTTGTAATAATAACAAATATTTGATGCAACTGTTACAGATATTTATTAGTCTTGTGTTTGTTTATACTCTGTTTAAACATAATATTCTGTTTTAGATTTGTCCATTTCATATTACATTTATTACTACATGGAAATAATATTTCCTCTATTAGCAGGATCAGTTTCCTCTAAGTCTTCTTTCCTTAAATAGTAACTTTCCGAACTAAAGAGGAACATCGGATTTGTTATTAAACGAATGTAAGAAGTAAATTATAAATATTTATTCTCTAAGAGAGTTTCCCTTCACTTTCAAATAGATGTAGATAAACAATTGTAAAATATAGTAGAAAAAAACTAGTGAATTATTATTCCGCAAATCCTTAACTAAATCATAAATTTATAGTTTGAAAACAAACTTTAATTTTTATGATTTGCTTACTAATATACTTACACTTTCCAATCATTGTTATAGTTTATTTGTTTCATCTGTAATGAAATGACCAACTTCTCATTTGGTGTTTTCTAAAATGTTAAGCCTGTAGAAGCTGCAGCTACTTCGCAAGTGAAGAATCGCTGATAAATAATCAATATTTGAAGGAAGTGAAATGTATTTAATCTTTATAATGATTAATGGATATGATTTTTCGAGGTAGTTAGATATTCGAGGTAGTTTTAACCGAAATATTCATTCCTCAAACCGTTGCTTTCAGGCTACAGTTACGGAAAGATTTTAAGTTAAAATCAATAAAAAAATGCAGAAATGCAAATTTTATTTTACGGAAGTAAATTTTTAATCTGACAGCTGCCATTCCAATCGATATGGTAAGAAGAATTGCACGTTGCATAAATTTATTTTAAAAAAATATTTCACAATCAGTAAGCGGACATATTATATGCATTATTCTTCCACCATTCACATTGTACGTACAGAGATGTTTGAAAAATAGTATGCTTTTGTTTTTCCATTTGAAACCTTTTTGAAATCTGCTGTTGATAGCAAAATAAGAAAGAGATATCTTCGATAATGTAAAAAAAGAGATATCTTCGATTATGTAAAGGAAAAGTAATTGAACTCGTTAATGAAATAGATGACAGTGAAAGAATGTGGATTAAAAAAAAATAAGTTTGGTGTTTTTATGCTGATGAATCTGAACCTTGTTGTTGGAGTTCTATGTAAGAGGATTTAATTTCTAAAGCCGCTGTCAGAGGCTGGCAATTGGTGAGTTGCCAAACAGCTGCACAGTAAATGGCCACAGCGGTTCTTGTTGTGGAAGATGCTGGCATTCACAGTCTCCGCAGATAAATACAAAGTAGGAGGGTGGCTTTTTTTTTGGGAGGGGGCCGATGGGGTTGGATGTCTTTCTTTTTGCCTTCGGTCGGTCCGTAATCCTTACCACCTGAACGTAGCAATGGATTTTTGGTGAGGTTCCAACTTGAAGACAAATGAAGCACATAAAACTCGCAGTCACCTTCCTCTCCCCTCCACCAGTCGATTACCGGGCGTCTTCATAAACTCGTTCGTGTGGTGGGGGTGTTTTGGCCGTTGGAACAGCCATATCATTCCCCATCTTGCTTCGAACTGAATTCTTGGTTTTTCTTTGAAATGCATTCATAAAATGAAACTCGCTTTTGCCGCTTTTTGTTCGGATTTTTTTTTCTTTCTTTCCCCTCCAAAAACTGACGAAGAGTTCATTCACTTTTCCTCTCGCCACTGAGGTTCGGAGCTAATTGCCAATGAAGGGATGTTTTTTAATCATATGCAGTGAAATCGCGTTAACTAATGTTAAAGTTACTGTATTGGTTCCAAGGACGTGGATTATTCTTCTGTTTCAGCTGAAAAGAAACATAAGAAACTGGAATCACTGGGAAAGTTCAGATAATAATTAAAATATAAAATAAACACGTTGTATTTAAAAAATCTACAGTTGAACTGAGATGACCGCGTTTGAGACTTTCGTTTTTTTATTTCATTGAATACATTTTCTTTTTAAAAATACACAATTTAAAAATTACTTATTTTTAATGTGCATGTCTATTTTATTTTTTACAAACCATTGATCTAAAGACATTATTTAGATTTGAAAAAATCTCGTTATCTTGCAAGCATAGTTAAAAATCACTTTTTGCTTCCTTAAAATTCAAAAGCTATCTAAATTTTCATTTTTTTTCTAAATTATTGTTTATGTCTGTTATCCGTATCTTTCGTAGATATTATTTAGAATAACAAATAGTAATTATTATTACAGTGGTAAATAAATAGGTATTTACGTGTTTACATTTTTTCTTTCTATTTCACTCTTGATTAAATCTTAGTGGGTTTTTTTATATACTGATTAAGAAGACCGAAAAATAACAATAACGGTAAAGCATTTCATACAAAAGCTTTCATAAAATCCATTTTGTTAGGATAAAATTAGAAAAGAAGTATTGCAGCATTCCTTCTCGAAAGAACGATGTTTTCTTTTGACAGAGGGCGAGATAAATCCTAGGACATGTCCTAACATGTCTGAACATAAATATAATTAACGTAAATCAGAACAGTCCAAGTCTAAAGGATTTTTTTTACAATAGTTTTTCAGTTTCCTTTATTACTTTAAATTTACACTCGTTTTTAAAGCAATGGTTATTGTATGATTGTAGAACACTTGTCGAGGTAAACAATATAGTTTACTCTGATAAAAGAAAATTCGATTGATCTTTATGAAATATAATCACGAATTTGGTTGCAGAATTTTGCACTTTCCAGTGCTAGACAAATTGAAATGAAAGAATTGAAAGTTTTCTTCCCTTTTGTCAGAAAAGATTTGAGGCATAAGTAAACGGTGACTTCAAGGGACATGCTTTCTTAACTCCGTGGAATTCACTGAAGCATCCGTTGTTATCAACTCCAATTCAAAACTGAAGATTTAGAAAGAATCACAAAAGAATAAAACAATATCGAAGCAATTCCAACACATCCATCTTCAATTGCATTAGATTCAAATCATACATTCTTCAAAATCTTGGAAAACTTTATAAACAACTCTTATGTTGTAGAAAAGTTCTTCTACTTATTATTTAACTGTTTGCTTAAAATAGAATTTAAGTTATCGTTCCAAGAATCTCCAATTTTTTCCCCTCCGTGATATTTTCGGAAATTAAGGTATTTCTTTGGTTATATCAACGTTATTAAATCCTAAGTTATTGGCCTGGAATAGCATTCCACATGTGACTGTTTCAAATGTAACTTCTATGAGACCTGAAAAGAAATAAAGAATATTTTATTCAGTGACTATTGCTTATATAGAGTGAGATTCAAACTGAAATGATCTCCAAATAGCTTGAAAACTAATGTTTTTCTTGGGGAAAAGGTTCCTGATATCCAAACCAGTGCTCAGCTTCAACAGTGCAGCCATTCTGTCCTTACATTAGAACTTCGGCTTTGGGTTGAAGGACGATTCGTCTTCAGTCGTTATCGCTCTTCTTTCAGGGAAGGAATTCAGATCTTTCCTCAGGATCCATTGGACAATCTCGATAGCACGAGATCTGTACAGTATTATCGATATTTCAGTTCTGCTATCTGCACAGGCGAAATCTGTCGTTTACTTTGTGAATTTCTGGATTGGATATATTACCGTGGAATTGATTTCAATTCAGGAAGGGATTTTCAATTTCAGAAAAGAATCTACTGTCAGTCGCGCTTTAAAATAACAACAAGTTATTTTAATGTGCGACTGATGGTGATTCTCTTATTACTTACTCAAGTTCAGCTTGTTCAGTTTATATAGATTAAGCAAAAATATTTAATTCTTAAATCACTGAAAACAACAGCAACTCCAAATTCTTTTTTCAAAAATTTCTGAAAAATTCTGTTGAAATGACAGAATGGAATAAGTTAGCCCTGTTGGCTTTTTTTGATAGTCTTTCGAAGTTTTATTTCATCGACAAAATAATAAAAACGGAACTAATTGTCGAAGAAACTTTTTAAATAATACAACTAATTCCTCTGTTAAAGAAATGCAGTTCAAAGGATAAAAGTATATCGGAAAAGTAAACCAGCCCCCATAAAGTTGAAGATGCAAATAAACTTATTTCCAAAAGAATTTTGAATTAATATTTGTGAAATTCTTAAAAATAAAACAAACATTTTAAATTTATTAGTTTTGTGATTGTTGTATTAGTTTACTGTGTAATTAAAACGTGAAATGTTATAAATCTGCATAACAATGTAAAATGTCACTTAAATTACAATGACATTAATGCCCTAATGATAAATCATCACAATTATTCATTTAAAACGATTTAATGAGGAAGTTTAGGATAAAATCCAATACTAAAGAATACACTCTCGTAGCGGGAAAGTTAAAGACTATTAAGATAAGGATTTGGAACAATATTTAGCAAATAAAAGCTGCTTTCAAGAATGCCCTTATCATTTAAATCAACACAATGACATTTTATTAGTTTTGATATAACAGCTTGATTATATTTTTAATGAAAATAAACTGTGGTAATCATTGTAAATTATTCTGAATTCTGATGGAAATTTATGTCGCAGAGTTGAATTTCCTCGTGAATTACGGTCTGACAAAACTATTAAAAGCAATGCTTCAATAATTGTGTTTGAAATTTACTGCTACTGTTTATAATTCACTGATCCTCATCTGCAAACACACTATTCGAAATTTTAATGAGGAATTGTCATTTCTTGATAGTTTTCTCAACTACATTAATGCATAATTATGTTAGTTATATCAAAAGGTTCAAATATAGAGGGTGTATCAGTTGGAACCGGTAAATTTTGCATACAGTAGCAACAATCAAATTACCTTGTCAATTTTTTCGGACTTTTTACCAGCGCTTCGACGATGATGTGTTGATTCTCTTCGGTATGATTGTGGTATGTAATCCTTTCGCATCATGTTTTGTTTCAAAAGAACCAGTGTCTTCAAATTTTTTCTTGCAATCATTTTTTCCCGTTTCGGAGAAAAACCATATTACTCATTAAATAATCGTTTTACTGCAGAGATGTTACTCTTCGACGCGTAAATAAACTTAATGACAGACACACGTTGCTTTAACGTCAACCGGAACGCACCACTTTTCCTGTCAGCCATTGTGATTATCGCACGGTTACTAACGCGCGTTCAGTGTCACGTGGTGCTCGTACTGACGTCCGGTGCATGCCCATTTATACAAGTGAAGCATTCCGGTGCCCGCTTTTTGTTAGGATACTTTACATGTGCAACTTTATAAACTGCTGTGAAAAATGGCTCCCAGGAAGAAGTTAACGGGTTGACTGGGTCCAATTGATACATCATATATATTAAATGCATATATAAAATTAAATAAAATGTTTTTCGGTCGACTTATAAAAAGATTTATGAGAGATTTCAAATTACCTCTAAAGTTATATTGAAAGCAACATACTAGGTTTTATTTTTATTTTTTAATACTTCGGTTTTTTTGACAGAAGTAAAGTTCAATTATTTAAAATTATAGTAGGCACTTACTCTTGATTGAAATATTGTTCTTATAAATCTTTTTTATGTTGCCTTGTGTGTTTAATAAATTATTTATGATTCGCATTGGAAAGAAATAACATCTTAGTTCTTTTGATTTCAAATTTCTGCTTCTTTTATTTAATTTATTAAATTCTAACTTGGCTTCAGTTTGAAACTTTCTACATGTTATTTAAATTGTCCAATTGTTGTTGATTAACGTAGCCAATAATGGCGTTTGTAAATCTATACACACATAAAAGCATGTTTGCTTATTCCTTTATGTATTTGAACCGGAAACCTATCAGAGCAATTTGGCACATTCGTTAAATAGGACCCGGAATTGGTTTTTAGCCAAGTTTAGATCTGATGCATTCGTATTTACGGTATCTACGATCAAAAAATCGATTCTCATTGATTGGTGTGAACGAAGATATTGTGACCAACAGTACGAAAGGTAGAGGTTTTTAATAACAATTGTCCAGCAATCGAATCCGGATAAGTTGACTTATTCACTTTTATTTGTTGGATAAAATTAGAACAAGAAGACTCAGCATATGAGGCAAACAGTTTGAGTGAAAGGTATAAGACTATAAAATGAAAAACTTATTGCCTAAGTTGGCTATCCAAAGTTACATGAGATGTTTATTCCTGGCCTCCAATCAGTATTTCGTACATACCATTTGAATTAAGAACACTGTATTTCTAGTCAGGCCAGCATTTGCAATAACAATACAGAAAGGGACAATTTTTACAGATCGTAGATCTCAGTCTGTGATCGGGGATTTTCCCACATTGTATTCTCCTCCAGGCGAGTCTCAGGGTTCAACCAGACTTCTCTAAAAGTAGGTACCGCGTTTTTTTTTTATCCGAGGAGTAAAGGCGGATGGATGTCGTGCTGACTTCAACATAGTCCCATTGGTTACGAAACGCCGGGAACCTTACTTCCCGCTACAGGCCTATAGAGCGGGATTGCTAAGATGTGATTTGCAGGCTCCATGCTTCTCTTATGACGGCATTCACGAATTGGAGTTGGAAAAAAATCTTTACGTATTTGCCCCAAATATCTCATCAATGTGATGTATAAAAATCTTTCATACGATTAAAAAAAAAAGTCAGCATTTAATTCAGGATCAGATTTTGTAATTTATTTTGTGGATCCACTAAGAAATATCGGACACTTCCATTAGTACAAAAAACCAGGTTGTTTCAGTTTATATTTAATAGATAGATAGATAAGATAGATAGATAGATAGATAGATAGATAGATAGATAGATAGATAGATAGATAGATAGATAGATAGACTCATTAAAAGAACAGGTTGTTCCATTTGAATTTTGATCTTTCAAACGAAAGATAGACCCATACGATAGTACTGTTTAAAACACACTAAGTGAAGCAATATATTTGGAAAGTAAGATGTTTCAAAAATTTCTTCATTCTCAGGAACTTTTTTCATTCTTAAATAAAATTAAAGTCTTTCAAAATAAAACCATCTGTTGATTTACTTAATTATTTTCAAAATGGTTAGAGTTCAGTCCAAAATACTAAGTGATATCTGAAATTCCACTTCCACAAATATGTCCCAATAACTTGCTAAAGACATTCATTAACTTCTCAAACCATATAAAATCAAATACGTTTTGGAAGTGAATAGTCCCAGTAATTGATTACAAACCAATTGACCTAGAGCTCTGAAAACGTTTCGGTGGTTCTTCTCGAAATTTCGTTGATTCTCTAAGCAAGAGATTTGTTTTCTGTATAGTTGCATTGTTTCTTAGTGAAAAATTTAAAAAATTGACAGTCTTATTAAAAATATCTAAAATGAAAAAGTAAGAATTAAAATAATAACAGTTTGTATTGAAATACAGTGAAAGTTTTATAAAACTGTGAACTATCCTTTAATTTTTTCTAAAATGTTAGCGATTGAGTTTTTTTTTTTTGGGGGGGGGGGGGTTAAAATCAGTTTAGATTACTGCAGTTCCTTGTCAGATGTCAATATTACCATTGACGTATGCTTTTTTTCTGTTAGGTTAAGTGTCTGAAACAATGTCTCTAAATAAATCTGAAGCGAACATCATCAGAAATTCTTTTCAGCAATGGCAGTTGAACAACAGACATAATATTTATTCCAGTGGCTATAAAAATAAAGGAGAAGAAACCGCCTAAATGATTGGAAATGAAACAGAGAACATGTCTATTCACTGATGCAAGGGAAAGCCAAAATGTCAATTACTGTGATTAATATTTTATTCTTCGTTATGTATACTTAATTTCAAAAGTAAAAAAAAAAAGAAACGAAAGATCCTTTCAGGAATAAATAATTCTACAGCCCAGGAAGTTCGAATGGTTTTCTCGCGAAACTGAACGCCAAATCATAATTTAATAATATCCCCCACCATTCATTCAAATTGATCTGCCATCCACCAATCCTAATTCGGGTTTTGTATTTGCGCCGTTTAGCGACGAACGAAGCCTTTTTTTTTTTCATTAGCGCCGCCGCCGGTGAGTTCTGGCGTCAGTCCAGGCGACAACGTAGAAATCATGGCTGCCAAAAGTCCTTGGCGACTAGTTTGCTACACCATAAATGTGGTAATCAGGATAGAAAGTCAGGGGTAAAAATACCCCACTGTAATTACGCACCACTGGTAGGGTGGGTCATGCTCAGTGAAAAGTAAGTTTCCATTTTCTTGAATTGTAGGAAGACACGAGATTAGGCCTAAATATTTACAAAAAGAAAAAAAAAAAAGAACGATAAAAAAAAAGGAAAAACATGAACCTCAACAAAACGGGGGAAATATTCAAAGATCTCGTTGCTAGCTTTCTACTGCAAGGAAAAACTTCTGAAACTACAGAGAAAAGAACTACTTCAATCTAACAAACAGCAGTGGGATTCATAAAATCCGGATATTAAAAATCGGATTAGAAGTAAATAATTATAATGACTCGTAAATGCAAATGTCGAAAGAATGTCGATGATCTAAAAAAAATAATAGAAGTTAAGAATTATAACGAACATGATTTTTAGACTAGAAATATTAGGGGATTCTCGATTTACGTTACAAAGGACGACTTACACCGAAACGACGCGACAGATTCTCATTAAACTAAGGGAGATATACTTCCAAACCAATTGAGAAATTCGATTTTGTTTTTATTGGAATTCTTACTTTATTATACACTTCACTGTAATATAATACAGTTTATTGTAATTGCTAAATAATGATTAACAAATCCACTATGAAATTGTTAATAAAAATAACTGCATAGTTCACAATGATAGTTACACAATTTCTTATTTGTTGTATTAAATATTTAATACTTAATCCTGTACTATACATGTTTACACTTAATTGATACAGTTATTTAACTGTAGTATTTATAAGTACGTAACTCTGCTTACATACAGTTTGATACATAATTTATATATAGGTATTTATAAACACTATATAATTATCAATTTAGAAGGAGAAAGAAGGGAGTCGAGGGAAATATATATTTCTGTTCTAACGACATACGTGCGAATATATTGATATATATCGAGGTACCGTTCCTAAATAATTATCATTCGACGTAGATCGAGCACCCTCTGTATTAGGGATTACTACTATTTTAAACAGATCACTAATTCAGGCTTATTTCTCACAGTTCATTATTGAATTTATTAACGAATACAGTTGACGCGACATATTGAAAATCCCTAACATAAGATCTAACAATGGTTGCAGCAAAGTAGAAAGTTTAAGTCTGTATTAACCAGTAACCTTTTATCTTACGTAATTAAAGTTTGTTTATCGTGATAATTGCATTGTAAAGAGACTTAAATTTGCAGTAATGGTTGCAGCAAACTACAATGGTTGCAGCAAAGTAGAAAGTTTAAGTCTGTATTAACCAGTAACCTTTTATCTTATATAATTAAAGTTTATTTATCGTGATAATTACATTGTAAAGAGACTTAAATTTTGTTTAATTTTAGGCCCTTAAAGTCCATTTGTTGTTCAAATAAACAAGGATCACATGTAACGTTTATTTTCCATTAAAATTTCAGCTCTTGTACGTTAAATAATTTGCAGTTGTCTCAAGATCTTTAACGGCGTCGTGTTTGGCAGTTCTTTGGATCGAATGTCATGTACGCCATTCCTGAAATAATATCAACCTATTCTATAACGTCAGCTATCTAAGCAATGTAATACTTCCATTAACGTGATCATGAATTAGTTCTGAATTAGTTTTATTTAGAAATTTGTTTCTGTTTCAATCTTTTTTTTATCCTATATCTATTAAATTCTGTGGTCTGGAAATGTGAAGTGTGATATTTCTTTTGTGTTGTTTTTATTATTTTAATTAATGGTGGGAATTAGACTTCTAAACGTTCTACATCTTCTTTCGAAGGTTTTGCTTCGGCTATGAGCGATTCAAGCGACTACTAGAAAGGCAGAGCGCTGGAATCGCTTACCCATGATTCATTGCTTCATAAATTTAACGTAGCGATAATAGTAGCTTTCAATGTTTCGGCATCATGGTACATAATTGTTGCGTGCCTGGATGTCACATACAAGTAAAATTAAAAATATACCTTTCCATAAATTCCCAAGAGAAAACAAGGGAATATAATTTTGTGCTAAAGCATAAATATAAGGGCGACCCATAAAAAAATAAAAACAATAATAAAAAAGAAAGTAAAATAACCTAAGGAAAAATAATAAAAACAAGAGCAGGAAAATAATAATAATAATAATAAAAAAAACCGTAGGAAAATAAGAAAAACAAAAACCCACGTGGACTTTGAGAAAAACTGATTAACAGGAATATATATATATATATATATATTCGGATTCGGACCGACAACTTTCAGTATATGAGTCCGAAATCTTAAGTATCAAGCCAAAGCTGACAACTGAAACGAGACGCATTTCTAACAATTAAGCTAATGGCGGAAATTCAATGAAAACAATCCCAAATATCTCGAATATGGGGAGACGTTGGTCCTTGTAAATGCCCTATTCCTACGTTGCTTGGTCCTCTGAACACGATTGTGAAGTTCGTTTGTCGACCCGATCTTTCGTTCGGATGTTTTCAGGAGGGTACAATGACAACAACGCCAAATATTTCGAACATGAGGGGGACGTTGGCCCCTGAAAATACCCCATTTCTAAGTGGTGCGCCTCTGAACACGATGGTAAAATCTGTTTGTCGATCATGATTATTTTTCTTTATAACAACCAATATATACATAAGTAAATAAAATATATAATTTATATATATGTCTATAAACGTCAAATAACTGTCACTTGAGATTTATATATCTAAGTTAAAGACAATCTAAATCGTAAAATTTTAAATTTATTGATTAATGGTTACGATTTCTCTGTTAAATTTTCAGTCCATTATTTATTCCTACAAAATTATTATCAAATATTAAATTAGTTTAATATTTCGCAATTTGAATTAAAATATTACTCCAATCAACCTGAAATTAAATTACTCGTTATTGTGACATGATTTATTTTCATTATTCTTAATTACATTATTTATCAGTTTTGCTCAATAAATCGATATTTTCCGTAATGAAAATTTAAATTTTTTATGATGTTATTTAATTCTTCGATTTACAGTTGATTTATTTTAATATTTTGTTGTAAAATTTTTTGGGTTGAATTTCTTATTTTGTTTAGTATTACCCAAGTTACACTTGTTAATAATAAGCAGTACAATATCGTAATAGATCTTTATAAATTATTTCAATATCATGTTATGTTTCGAAAAATATTTGTTTTGTTATTGTTTTTTTTTAAAAAAAAAACAAAGGAGTTACTTTGTTAGACATATTGTTTATTTATGTGAACTTTGGAGTTTCCGTTATCGCAGATATTGACAATATAACGCCAAAATGATTATTATTTTACATCTAAATGTTTACTGAGGGGGGATAGGATTCAATTCTTTTTATTTATTCTGGATGATAAATTTCTAACTTAGTATTCGAAATACTGATCGACAATTTTGAGGATTACCATCACGTGGTGTAAAACAGCAAAGCGTATTTTCTACTTTTAAATGTCATTATCATATATTTAAACAATGAAATATAAAGTAAAACAAAAATCTATGCTGTTAAAAAAAAAGGGGGAACTTATCTTTCTCTGAATTTTCAGTCATTTTCTTTATAAAAAAAAAACCTGGAAAAGAAAAACTTATAACATACCCATAGTGCAAATGCCGTCGTTTCCTAAAGATTAATTTCACAATTTGGCTACTAGGTGGAGTGTCGGTAAACTTGAATCGCTAATACATTGATGAACTTATTAAAGAGAACAACAGTGGTTGAGACCAAGTTATTTACAAGACGACATCTCAGAATGGCCGTTTCACGCTTAATTGGCGATCATCAGCTGAGAGTAGTCATCTGAAAATAGCGAGGTCTCAATACGGAGGTCATTAGAATTAATTGTGGACAAGAATACGATACCACCAAAAAATTAAAATAAAACAATTAAACATAAAACAGGAAAATTCATGTTCCGGTCTCCATAAACCTCAAATGAATTTAATGTTATGTTTTTTAATGTCTAAGGAAATTCATTCGAGATTGGTAGAGGGCGTGACATCAATTTTCCTGTTTTATTTTTATTGTGCATTTATTGTTTTATTTTAAATTTTCGGAGGTACCGTTTTGTTGTTCACGATTATTAAAGAGAAGAATAATGATTTCTTACTGAAGGCAATCAACTTAATCTGAATTTGCATAAATAATTGTGATGTTTATGTAGAGTTTTCACGGGTTTCTAAACTGAGATGGGAAGGAATTTTAATAAGTTTGCAAAGATATTTTTTTTTGTTTGTTTAGCTGAAAGCTATTGAGCTGATATTGTTTATTTTTTGTGTTATGATGGAAGAGATGTGAGATTTTCAAAAATATGAGAGGAGAATGTGTGACCAATCAATGATTACGTTAATGTTAACAATGTAGAAAAACGCGTTAGGCATAAATACGAAGTTAGGCCTGTATCTGCAGAATTTGGTAAATCTAACTTAAACTTAAGCTAATGATTTTCAGGAAATGACCAGTTTCTAATCCTTAAATTAATTCTTAAATTAACTAAATATATGTATATAATCTTCAAAAGAGATAACCATTGCTATGAATTGGTAATAATTAAACTGATACACCTGCCTAAATTATTGCCGACATAATTATTACCAATTCATTACGAACAGTACACGTAAAATCATCCAGTTTACTTTTACCTCTAAATACAAAATCAGACATAATTTCACAAGATTTATAATCCCCAAAGCGGAATGGAGCAAAGATGTAGGTACTTTTGTTTTCTTTGGCTTTTTTTGTATTTGTGTTAGAATGGAGAAAAGCGCATGAGGTTTTCTATACTTCCGAATTGGGAGGGGGGCGGGCGGCCTTCGGAAACCTTTGATGCAAATAGTTCGATACTTGCGTTTGTGAATTGCTTTTAGTCAAGCCTATTTGGAGTCGAAATGTGTGTGTGTGGAAACAGCTCACCATAAATTAATCAATGTATTGGCGAAAAGTTCCTAGATCTGTCGAGGTCCTGCCTCTATAAATCGTATTTACAAATGCTCTCCCTTTTAAGCGATGCCTCTCTTATATCTTGAATAATTTATTGGATGCCAACTAATTATTGTATCATATATAATTCCTAGTTGCTGCCCTAATAATGGACTTTAGAATAGGCTTGGCTCCAATCGCGATCTACCACAGCTAGGTTTCACTGCAAACAATTATCGTCAGTCATTATTTATTAAAAAGATAGGATTACTCAACACGATCGAATCTCGTCTCACAATACATTCAATTCTTCTTTGAACCCAACCCATCAACTTTAATTTCAAATGTAGCTCTTTCCATTGTTCTTTTTTCTTGTTTTAGTTGGATAAAATCCTCATTGATGAACTCGAAATAATACGTATCGTAATATATATATGAAAGGAAATAACGTTCTCTGTTTGAAACATATGCATTTTCCACATCCTTTGATCTTTAGAGATCAAACTTTGCAAACGTTCGGTGACTGTCATGGGTTATATCTTACTCTGAATTTAAGGGACTTATGCCCACGTCACACCAGCCTATTTTTCATCATTGCTTTCAATCATTGGCCCTAGAATTGAGGTCTATGATCGTATGATTTGCCTTACTTGACCATAATTCAATCATTGAAAAAATTTAAGAACGGTTCTAAACGGAACGTTGTTTTCAGTGATGCTCTTTAGTGAGCTCCAATCAGAACCGACCCGAAGAAGCCGACCAGCGCCATTTTCGCACCGAATCGGTTGAATCCGAAGGCTATTAGGAATTAAATATCACAGTGAGGAGATTATTTTTCGAAAATAAACAATATTTTTACTGAAATAAATTAATTCTATGCGTCAAAATATGCAGATGTCAACTTTTTAAAGAAAGATTTCACTTCTTCTTGAGCTGCGTTAAGGTCGCAGGGGCTTGTGGGATGCCCGCTGTTTTCAACCCAAATTCAGTTCGCTTTCGCTTAAATAGTAGAGATGCTTGAATACAATGTACAATTAGTTTCGAACAGATTGACAGCTTGCTAAAAGTCATTTCAAATTCTATCTAAATTGCGTTGCCGAAACACGATTTTAGCCTCTAAAAAAAGATTAAACGCCGTCTTTTCGTAACTGGGAAAAACCGCCGAAATCGTTTCAGCTCAACTCTGATTGGATAGCGCTCTGCCAATCATTTGCACTGTTTCATCATATTTCGAGAGACGGTGGAAAGTAAGGAAGGGGGAATTTCAGTGTAGCAAAACAATGTTGAAAAAAATAGGCTGGTGTGACGCGGGCATTACTGAATGATGATAAGATGCTGCTTCTTTGCATAACATGGATCAACACAGAGAAGCCCATCACATGCTTTGCTTTCAATAAAATCGAGTAAATACTGTAGAATGGTGAGGGAATACAGGGAATAAAACTTGGAATTTTCCTGATCAGACCACAGGACATTATATGAATATATGAAAGTTATATGCAAGGAAAGTTTTCCACTGTAGGCCTATCTGAAGTCGTAGGGTCGCGAGAGTTCAGTCTTCCGACGTTACATGACCAACAGAGTGCTGGTCGTGTGGTCAGTTCCACGCCCGGCCGCCTTTAAATTTAGGGAAAGAAATTAACGCCACGTGTTTGATAGGATTGAGTGAATAAATTGAGTAAATAAAGCGGATTGAATTTGTTTTGGGGGAAAATAGAAAATATCTACTATTGTTTGTATTCCAGCAGATATTGGAATTTAAAAATAAACCTAGAATTTTCTTTTGTGTGGTTTTCACGACATTAAAGAAAAAAGAAAATTTTAAGGATAACATTTAAGGAAATAGACTTTCCCTTATTTGGAGAACTCCTTGCCTTATCACAGATGAGTTTCCAAACAAAGAAGGAAAAGCAATGGGAAGGGTGGAGGCTCGTAGGTTTCGGTCCCAAGTCAGTTTATTTTAATCTGTATCTTCTTTGTCTTCTCACGTTCCTGTTGACAATATTTCCAAATCGATTAGAGTTAATTCCGCTGTAAGAGCACTTCCAAATATTTACCAACGCCATGTTCTAGCAGCCACGATGACTCCACGGTGGAAGCAGACTCGCGTTCATTAGATATAATTAACTTTGGCTCCTTCAAAAGAGACCAACATCATAACTGCAGTTTTCATTTACCTGTAATACTCTGCCGTTGTCGTTCCGAAATGCAGAACCGTAAAGAAATTCTAATTTTATGTTAAAGATAGCTCACAACTATCTCAGACGAACAAAGGCGAGATATTAGGCGTTTTTTTACCATGCCTATATCGATGTAGACATTTCATTATAGTTTCATAGCATAATAGATATAAAAGTAGAAATAAAAATAATATTGTCCATAGTCAGATTTTAGAAACTGAATGCATAAATGTATGCCTTCACTTTGTACTGTAAAAGCAAAAAAAGCACATGTCCAAGAACTGGAAAAGCAGTTTCGAGTCTAAGGGTGATCTGGTTTTTTTTTTTTCCTCCCTTTCAAAAGGGCTCAAGGATTTACCCAACCCTCTGTCAAATAGATCTATTCCCAAAGATTAAAGTCGGCCAGCGTCGACAGGCCCTCCAACGTCCATCCTTGTCTCTCTACGCTGTGATCACAGGGACCTGTACTTCCAATCTGCCCGTGCTCGTTGTGGCACGAGTATAGTACACTAAAAAAAAAAGCATTATTTATATATTTATGTCAATAATAAAAAGCAATATTTACCTTTATGCAATATATATTTTTACAAATTTAAATAACATTTATAATTTTTATGTAATAACGTACTTGACTCAGCCTCTTTTTTTTTTGTTATTTGCTAAGATAATCTGAAGGACAGCAACTTATATCTTAATTCCGAGTTTCGTATGAAAATCATTCTTGAATATAATTTATTTTTTTATAAAAAAGAAATAAGAATTTGCAAAAGCAAATGCGGAAAGAAAACTTTGTGTCCCTATGTTCGAAATCATGTATCGTCGTAGGAAATTAGGATAGCACTTGAATTAGGAAGTTGACTCGTAGAAAAGATCCAGATCTATTTTTTAATATTAGTTTAGCTGGACATAAAATAAAAAAAAATGAAAAGTACCATAAGTTTTAGACTTTCAATTTTTTTTTTTTTACAAATTTTCTTAGTTTTTAAGAAAATACCAGAAACAATTGAAACGAAGATTCAAGTAAATCAAAAGTAATTGTGAAATGAATTAAGTTTGAATTTAGTTACATTCTATCACAGATTTTAACCAATAAAATCGTACTTTAACTTATATTTAACTAATTCTTATTAAGAATGTAAAAATTTAGTGAATGTTATGAATTGCGAAAGGAATTCGTTTGTTGTTTTTAGTATTGTAGAAAATATTTAAACGAGGCTTAAATATCTGCATGTTGTTCTCCTTTACGTTCAGTTAAATTAAAAAAAAGAGGGTATGGAGGAAGTAATATCCTGTACTGATTAAATTGATCGAAACTTGAAGGAAATCTCGACCCTTTGTGAAAGACAGGAATGTGATGGCAGCTGTTTTGTTCCCATTGGTGTGGGAGTTGATTGGAGTCAGCATCTGAAATGAGCTCCTTCGATTGAACGTTTTTAAAGGGGACATTGCATCAATTCAAACTTATTACATCCTGATTACCTTGTAAAAGAAAAAGGATTTTACCTAATTTAAATCTACTTCGCAATTATATTGCTACCCATCCTGAGAAACCGTATTACAATTTCTCTAAACAAATAAACTTATTAGTATTATGTGATATTACAGAAAAACTACTCGGGGTTTCATGAAAGCGAAAAAAAAATACATAAGACGTTTCGACGAAAGACAAGTGAAGGAATATTAAAGTTAATAAATGGGTTAGACCAAAAGTGACATCCTAGGACAGCTGTTTCACTATGGCGATCATTAGCCAGGAGCAGCGAATACACAGGCCAATAGGAAATATCGCCGGAATCAATGTGCAGCCTGGAAAGCTTAAATAAATAATAAAATGCTCAACAAAAAAGAAATTCGTGAGAAAATTCATGTGCCAGTGTTTCGCGATCTCAACGAATTTTTTTACAGTTCATAAAAAGACTAAAAAAGCACTATTGGCCTGAGTATCGAGACCTCGTTGTTTATTGATGACTGCTCCTAGCTGATGATTGCCATATTAGCGTGAAACAGCTGTTCCAGGATGTCACTTAGTAAAATCTTGATTTCACCCATTGTTATTTATTAATTTTTACATGCGCTATTTTAGCCTTTTTATGCGCTAAACAAATTCATTGAGGTCGCTAAACCTGGCATATGAATTTTCTAACCAATTTCTTTTATTGTGAGTTTTTTATTTAGGCTTGACAGGCTCCAACGAGAATATTAAAGTTATTTAACTATTTTAATCAAATGTCAGAAAAGAAATTACGGCAATACCAAAATCATTTTTTTTCTTTTTTATTTAATAGTCATTAAAGACTCCTCCAATAACATGCTTTGTCAAATCACATGATGGAAATAGCAAATATTTTAAGTGACCCAAACGTTCTAATTTTTTTGCTTGAAATTATGATTGACTTCTTCACTTGAAAAAAAAAATAACATCCCAAGATATACGTGATAGATATTACACTATTTTTAAACTAAAAATGTTACTTAAGAAGATATAATTATTTATATAAAACTCCCTTGCAAAAATATTTCATTTCAGTTATTCTGAAATTTAGGTTAGAGATTTATAAGATATTCACAAAAATTTAAATTGAGTTATTTTCATTAACGTTCCTTGTGGGGTGAAGGAATCATATTTAAAAAGCTCAAAGTTCATTGTCATTGCTGTATTGTATTCACTTTTTATCTGGATTGAATCCGGATTCAAAAGTACAGAAAGAAACATACGGAAATATTACAAATTCTGTTGCGTCATAACAGGACTAACAAGGAATAATTGATTAGTTTTACATCTATTTTAGTTTTACTTTGTATTTTTATATATAATTATCTATAGACTTAAATATATTTTTTTTTCTTTTTTAGGTAAGTCAAGTGAAGTTTTCTTATAATCAATTGTGAATCTTTACTGGGATTGTTGCAGACGTGACACTTAGGCCATCGTAAGTAAAATATATTTGAATTGATATTCACTGTTAGTTTTATTAATAGTATGTTTCCTGATAAACGACGATTGAAATAACTCTAAATAAATCATATGTCGCTGAAAAATTAGAAGAACTAGTCGTCATTATTATTTTTTCTTTAAAAAAACAAGTTAAATGCAGAATTATAAATTATACTAAATTACATAAAATTTAAATGTTTATTTACACATTTATTGCGTTGTTATCTGTATCCTAAATATTTCTTGGTGTTCCAGTAGAAGATTGTTAAATTCAAGGTGTAGTTTGAATTGTAGTTGTCATTTTATACATAGATTTCTTTTCTAAATTGCTTTAATTCTGTAAGTATTTTCATTTAATCAAATTTTTTCTGAGCTCTTTTCTGTTTTTACACATTACTTTGTTTTACATATTCGCAGAAAACAAATAAAATATAAAAATAACAGAAATAATAACAAAAAGGACAAATAATCATAAAAAAGAAGTTGTCTTTTGTGACTTAGTTTTGGTTTTATTTATTAAACGAGCTTAAAGGAGATATTAAAATCTTGACATTTATTTTTTTTAAAGGCGAAAATATGCTAATTGGGTAATATTCCTTTCAGGGGATTTTTTTTTTTTTAATTTTTAAATGTTGATCCTTTTTCTTTTCAAAAATCGTAAATCCCATCTTAGAAAACTCGTAGTTAATCTCTTATCTTCCTTGTATGGATTATGGCAGGCAGAGACCGTTTTTGCTCTTGTCGTTTTGACCTTATTTGCCATCGTCGTATTTCTTAATCCTTGTATGAAAACTATCGTTTTTCCATTATCTTCTACAGCATTCCATTATGTTGACATCTCTTCTTCTCCTGGCTAATCACAAGGAGCGTGTGTTCAATCTTCGCCGTCATCGGATCTCGCGTTGGACGAGGCTTACAAGTCGGGTAATTGGGCTTGGGATGGTCGCGCTTTGCATATTTAGGAGGATGCGTCACATTCGTTATTAAACTTTTGTTCAGTTGAAAGTTCTATTGGCTGTAAATTATTTTTAGAATTTTCATTACAGAAAGCAAATATTATAGACACCATTCTGACGAGATCCAAGTGCCATTGTTAACAGGCATCAGCTTACAGCTTTAAATAGCCTAACTTGTTGTCGCATAACTTTAATAACAGTGAATTGATAATGAATTGATGTCAAACCTATTCTATGTTTCTACGCCATAGATCTCAATAAACTTTTACGAGCTTCACAGAGGTCTGCTATAGTCAGAGATTGTCACCAAATATGAAGGCCTTGTCCTCAATATGTTAAGTGTCAATTTTGCTCATTAGTCTTACTTGAAATAAATACAAAAATCAAGCATTTTCCAGCGTAATTTGAGAAATTGGAATGAAATTTTCATGCTTTATTTGCTGGCGAAATTCTGACTACCTAGTGTTTATCTCAGAAAACAACTTGAAACTGCTCTTCTTTCTAATTTGATTTCATAATTGAAATGGAACTCAGGAATCCTGATTCAGAAATTACATCTGTATTCTAAGGAAAAACTTTCATAACTTCCTGTCTTTTCAAAGTATACAAGACTTAAAAGCGTCACATTTACAGTTTGACGAAGAAAGCGGGCGCTTGGGTTCCACAAGTGCGGTTCCAAATTGTTTACCTTCTTACCTTTCCTGCCATCAAATGTTCACTTCGTTACTATTAAAAGCCTCAAACTTTTGTTCCATTTACAACCTCCGAAACCTTCAATCTTCCGTTGGTTTTATGGCTATAGGTAAACAAGGAAAGAACCATTTATGGACCATCTTTGAATTTCACGTGTGATGCGAAGCGGAATTACAAAACTCAGCAATTCTTAAATAAAGTACTGCATTTGTAATTAGTCCAAAATTTTTTACAAAATTCTAAGTTATTTTGATTGTTTGTTTATTTATGTACTTTTTTTTGCCAGACATCGACGGTAACTTCCTATATCCTTCAAATGACTTGAGAGCATTAGAATTTTTCAAAGTACTCCTGCCGTACTTCGAAAAAATTTAATGTTTAAACGTAAATCTGTTTAACGAATACAGAAGAAAATTCTAGCAAGTATTTGAATTTTTTTTTAACTCTTATCATACTTATCTTGCGAAACTCGCTACGCAGTTATAATATATGCTCTTGATTTCTAAGTTCAAAATAACTGAAAATAGCTACTGACTGTGGTTGTTTAAACCATCTTCAGTTACGATTTCAATTCGCTTGTTATGTTAAACCATTTCGTAATACTTAATATTTGGAACAATGCAAAAAATAGTGTTTATTCGAATTACAGTGGCAAAAATAAAAACAAAACCATGATTATTTTTCCTTTTCTTAACCGATGTTCTTGTATTGTTTAAGAAATCTTGTTGTTTTTTGTTAATCTGATGATTTTGCATTACATAAGTTAAGTAAGAATTTTAGGCAATGAAAGAACATTTCTTCGAAAAACCAAATTCTAAAGTAAATATTCACTTATCAAATTTTCAAGATTCCTGTTTTAACGAAGGGAAAACATAGGACATTGGCTTAAAATTTCGTCGAAGAAAAATTGTCTTTGAAACATTAATTCTAATCAAGAGCGAAAACTTTGGTTTTTTAATTTCTTTCGGGCATTTTACCAAATTAATTTTCTTGGAGATTCCATTAATCAGATCAAAATTACTTATGAGAAAATGTTAAACAGGAATAGTTGAACTTCATTGTAGAACGGTTTCCTTTTTATGATGTATGAGAAAAAGTTGTTTCTCATAAATACCAATAACAATTCATAATACAGTCGTAATAACTGTAAAATGTCAATGTCAATAACTAAATTTTTTAAATATGCGTTTTATCAATCACGATAAGGATTAATAGCATTAAAAGCACCAATTCCTTTGCTTTTATTTTTATTTTTTCGGAAATATATCGTCTACGTTCTATATAGTTTCATTTGTCCTGTTTTTATGCAAAATTTCCCAAAAACCATGATAACATTTAACTATGAAGTCAAAACTCCTTTAATATTTTTAAATCTTATATTTTGTAAATCGAAACTCTTAAGAAGTATTTTCTTAGAGTCACTTTTTTATCGTTTATATCTGGGATTAAACTATGTTGATGAAAGTTTTAATTTCAAATGATAGTACAAAAGCGAGTTGTGATGTTCGCCGTACGTTTATTTTTATTTTTTTACGGGACTGTGATTTTTTTTTCTTCACTCAGCAGCATTTGGTGAAATATAAGAATTCCTACTTGAAATGATATTAGTTTATGAACAACAGCAATCATAAGAAAAAAATTGAAGTGTTAATCTTCTGACTCGACATTTTGAACAAGAGTGAACCAGGCAAACAGCAATAGAATTTGTAAGGTTAAAGGAGATTTACAGAAAAATTTAGGCAGGTAGGTAAATTTTCCTTCTGCTTTCATCTATCATCTGTAGGGGTGAATTCTACATCGAACAACGATGGACAGCGTAGATCCTACGAAAGGAAGGTCGGAGACCTCCATTCTCAGGACACCTTTCAATTCACTGTTTTTATTTACTTGTCATTTCCATATTTCAGGTATTGGATTGAATCAGTTACACAGTGATATCTTCATTTGTCAAATAGTCCAGTGAAAAGTTTAAACTGAGAGTTCTGTCCTTGGATTTTTGTGAATTTTTTGTGCGAGGTGATCTGGGATGATATGTAAATTTTTAATTTAATAGAAAGGTGGACTGTATAGCAAATAAGTTCTTACATTTTGTGTCTAAGTTTGTCGGTGTATTTGATTGGACATTTTTATTTGCAGTTTCAGGAAGTGCACTTTCCTGTTGTAGATGAGAAGGAACTCGGTTAAGGAATTTTGGGACAATGAGGATTGAAGGGAATTTTGAAACGTGGAAATTGGAAGACCTTTTTGCAGAAAAATTGAGAGGATAGTTCGGAGATGGGAGATTATTATATTTACATTATATTACAATATATATAATATTGTATTATATGGTTTCAATTGTAGAAACAGTGATGATTGAGAAAGGCCTAAACATCATAAATAATACCATATACATATGATACCAACGTATCATATAATACCAAATACATGTAGACGTATATACAGGGTTATTCATAATTCCTTACACTCGGAGACTTGCTGCTAGATAGAGAAAAAAAGGGATGTTTGTTCCCCGAGATATCAAATGAAAAGTAAACTCACCAAATTTTTTCCCCTAAATGTCCGATGTGTCTACCTTGGTTGACGCGGTAGACATCCAGGACGTAGGTAATCGATTTCTGGTCATACGCGGTGCAGCTCATCATTGTCGATGGTTGCAGCTGCATTGGTGATACGATGTCGCAGTTCGATAAAGTAAGAGAAAAGGGGGAACAGACAAACGTACCCCAAACAAAAAGGTCCTAAGGAGTCAGATCTGGTGACCTTAGAGTAAAGCCTGATCATCTCCGGCTGTACGCCTTATCCAATGTTGTTCTCCGATGCTTCCTTTCTGAACTTCAAGTCTTTGCTGCATAGTCACCACTGAACTCGTTTTCGCGTATTCCAAGATGCAAAACGCCTTCTCATGTTACTAAACTGCCATTTTGGTTGCACCTGCCCCCTAACGGCAGCCAAAGGAACTAGGATGCAGCGCCTTATAAAAAACATGGTGTTCATGATGTTTTAGGTCTATATAAGCCGTCGGCTGTCGATGGTTGGTGCCGTTCCAAAATGACGTCAGATGTATGGAGGGTTTTGAGAAATTAAAATTTAAAAATTATTTTAGAGTAGTAATAATAAATAAATTATAAAAATCCATACATCCACGCATGCTGTCAAAATTTTCAATAGTGTAAGTTGTCTTTTATTACATGTAATTTTAACGTATGTGTGGGTTTTTATTATTTATTTATTATTCAATTATTGCCACACGTTAAACAATGTTAACTTTTAGATTAGTAAGTTTAGTATTATTTAAAAGTGGAAAGTTTTGTAATTTTAACAAATTACACTATCTTATTTTCATTAATGAAAACACTTACGGGAAATGAACATTGCACTATAAAAATAAAATTTTCTACTTAGATGTAGACTTTAATAATAAATATTCAACATACATTTATAATAGCGTCTTTTACTTTTTTTTATTCCTAAATAAACCCATTCATAAAACTTTCATGAGAAGTATTTAAGTTGTTTTTTTTCGTTACGAATTTCATAATATTTAGAATGAGACAGCGTTTGTTGGAGATCTTATGGTAAATTAAAATAAAAATTGTTCACAGAATTGGAGGGATTTTTATTTTAATTTACCATAAGATCAAACTCTAACGCAGATTTTTCAGTGACTAAGATTTGTCTTAAGAGGAAATCATTGCTAGAGTTAAAGGATGTTGTACAAATAGTACAGTCGAAATCAATGGTCCTTCTAGTGATGGCATTTTGTCGGAAGGTTGTTCGCTTGTAATTATTCCTTCGTCTTTAGTTAGAGTTGTAATTTATCACGTGACCCTCAGAGAGGAAATTGAAGTCGAAAGGAGTGACCGCTTCCTTTATTGTATTCCGGTGAAACAGATTTTCCTTGATATTTAATTTACGTTTAAAGCTTTTGCTGAATGTGCTTGGCAATATGAAGAAAATACTGAACTTATAAACTACTTTCCTTAGAAAAGTATTTTCATTTGTTTTTTCGACAAATCATGTAAAATTAAAATTAAAATCTTATTTTTAAAACCTTTGTGATGTTGTTATACCTTAATTAACTGAGATCTGTTCTTTTATTGCTACTGTTTCTTCATTTTTGATAAAGTAAAATAAGTTTCTTTCATTTATTTTTAAATAGCCGTTGCTGTTTTAATTGTAATTTTTGGAGAAAATGATGCAGACATTTCTAAAGATCACCCTTATTCTAAACTTCACATTGTCATCTACAATTGGAGTTTGATAATATTCACAAAAATGTATAGTAGTATCATGAGTTCATTCATTGATTGGTCGAAAAGAAAATTTTATCAAATATCCACTAGATTATTTCTTACCCATTAATATTCATACTGGGTTTCAAAAAGATCCGATCAGAGATTAAGATATTATTAAAGCATTCTCGGTTTAATGAATAAAATTATACAAAAATGCTTCTGTATGAAAAGTTGCAAATCATGAACAGTAATTTTGTGAAAAGAATAGATAATGAAAAGTTACTTCTAGCACTGTATTAGAAATGTGTTTTATTTGGATTTTTATAGAATATTCATCGTATGTATGTCCTAAACTTTAAAATAACAAAAATTTGATGTAATTCTGCTTAAAAAAAATACACATTAATTGAACTTGTTAATTGTATTTCATGATAACCGTGTTAAAAATTGGTTTTTTTGTTTATGTTTTTTCCTTGCTGATTCATACTACGTGCTTTATATAGATCCTATGTTTCACAACAGAACACCATTAGAAGTTGAGTTTAAAAACTTCTTTCTTTTTTGATGAGTTTAACTTTAAAATATTTCACTTTAAGAATTCTCTGAAGTTTATTCATATCTAAATTTACATGTTGGGATTCTTTCCTTAATCAGTTTATTTATTGAAAGGATTTGCCTCAAATCACTTAGGATGGTAAATGGTAACTATTATTTATTCAGGAGTTTACCCAACGTCTGGGTTTTGAGGTTGCAACTGAAAACGTGATTTCAGTTCTAATGTCTTAGTTGGCAGAATTGAGTTTGTGTATATTCTGAGATCTGTTGTTGTTGTGGTTACAGAAGCTTCTCTTAATAAACTATTAATTGTCGAAAACAGACATCTAATATTAATAAACTTAACCAATGCTATTCTCAACAACTGAAAAGGCATTGAATTCAACCGCAAAACTCTCTGGTATAAGGGTTTGAAATTCATTAGTATCTTGAACTTTATACTTTTTATGAATTTTACAAAATTTGTTGAATAATATTGAAGAATTACCTGTTAGTGAAACTACACGGTAACTGATTCAGTTAAAAATATTACAAACAGAAACAATAGAAGTAATGCGAGCACTGTGTTTTTAGAAATATAAATTTTACCATATATTATTTCTATAACTTCCAATTTTAAGGTAAACTTTTAGTGTTTTGTTATTGTAATATAATTCCTTAACTGTGATTAAAACAATGTCAGAACCTTTGAATATCAAATCCCGGTTCAAGTCCAGATAATTTCTCTATTGTTTCATTCAGAACTAGAAACTGTGCACGTGTTCATTATCATCATCATCAGTCTCTTCTTTTACTTCTTCCTTCTTCTTTTATTGACTCAGTTCTCATCCTACATTATTTATCCTTTCAATTTCAAAGTATCTGTTTGCTTTGGAACTGCGCCATCTTCTAGTTTAATTCGGCCAAACCTGTTTCTTTCGAATCTCTTTACTTTTCTCTTACATTTGCTACAAAATTCAAGAAAACAAGTAGCAGCTAATTAGATTTTCATTCAGAAGACAAACTTAATATCACTGCAAAATACAAGTTACTTTAAGAACTTCAGTCTACTTTCCTCTAAAGAGTTCGTTTTGTTCCTTTGTATTTTTTCAACAGAAGTCAAGAAAATAATATATAGGAAAAAGTCTCAGGAAAAAGTCTCGAATAGTCATTTCTCAACGTACTTTTAATATGCATGTTTTTTTTTCACGTATTTTATCAAAATTAGAGAAATGATCCTTATAAATAAAATATTTGAAATGAGTTATTTCTGAATAAGCTAAAGCTTATTAACTTTTAGGTTTTTGAATCTCATTTTAAGATACAAACAAATGGTCAGTTACTCCTTTTGGAACCTACTGATTATTCCGCCAATAAAATCCAGTCATCTAAATTTAATTAATTGTAATCAACTAAACAAAGAACAAGTAGAAGAAAAAGAATTGCAGTCCTCAATTCAATGTAGAAGGTGCACGGCAAGACTTCACTAGTCCAAATTTTAACAAAAATCTAAAAGATAACAAGCTTTAGCTTATTCAGAAATAACTCATTTCAAATATTTTATTTATAAGGATCATTTCTCTAATTTTGATAAAAATACTTCGTGTTTATAATGTTCAACAGAAGTTACTACTAAAGAAAGGTTGTCTTTTTATTATTATTACATGCATCCTGCCTTCCTTTAATGGTAGCTAGTCCTATGCAAACATGAGAATATTTAAGAAAACACTTTCACCAAATCACAATGTTTCGAAGTCTATATCATTGGAATGTTATAATGTTCATTGTAGCTTCATGGGAAATGTTTAGTTATAGATTTTAATGTTTATAAATCTGAATGAATGAAAAATTATTAAAATATTTCTTTAATGGTGAAATTTAAAATTTTGACAAATACTTAAGAGTATTTTTAAGGCATTTTGTTTAAATATACAAGAACTTTTTTGAAAACTTTAAATGGCTTCCGTCAAAAATTGCACTTTAAGTAGAATTGATTCTAAATAAAGCTAACAATAATGACTTAAATATTGAACTGAGAGTAATGATTCCTCTTCATTTATTTTTAATTATAAGATTATCTATTCTTTAAATTTATTTTATAATTTTATATTATATTCGTGATTCGAAAATCCAATGAAAATCTTGTCCCATAGCTTTTATTTTCCGTATAGATGAATTGTAATTGTGGTGGATTATTCTTAAGCAGAGTTAAGTTCTTAATTTGGTAATAAATTACTCGACGCAAACGTCTTTAACAAAACAAATATACATATAAGCTCAATAAATCTTCATAAATAAATAATCTCTAGGTTTAAAATCTTTGTATTAATGATACAACAACTCGAATTAAGCCATCGGAGGTAATATGCTTAACCATTTTTCCATTTTGTTATAAATTGAAAAATCGCTAAGTAAAGTTTTATGTTAAATGATAAGATAAAGTTGTGTTGTACATATATTTGAAAATTCCATGGATAAATCACTATCACTATTAATAATCACACAATTTCCATGCATGTGATTCAAAGCTGAATAGATATTTCTTGTAAGGACATTGATTTATGTCCTTACGAAGTTAATTTCTCACTTTCACTGGAGCGAATTATACTTTATGTATTCTAAACGGCGGATTTCTTATTCCTGTTTAGAATACCTTAGCGGAATACCTTTGTTTATTATTATTATTATTTTCTATCAGTAGAGCATCTTTAGGCAGGTAGACCTACTTCACGGAACTCAAAACATTGCGACTTATTTCTTTCCATCAATCATCTTCTTCTATCGTTGTCACAACAACATTTCCCAGACTTCTATTATTCATAACATCACACCAAAAGTAAAATGTAAAACTACATTTAATATGAAACTACATTCTATTATTCATTGTTTGAAAGATAATCACCAGTTTTCTTTTTATAAAAACATAATCACTACAACACAATCATCTTACGAATGATTAATGTTACATTACACAGTAATCACTGAAGAATACAATGTTGAAGATATTACTAAACTTACTTAATAGCGATCTACTCAATATAGATCCTAGCTACCTGAGAATATTAGATAAAAGAGTGTTTATTATGAGTCCTTCCACTTTTGTTCTCAGGATGTGCACTTATGTAAATTATTTTTTATGATTTTAAGGGAATTTTCTCATTATTATTTTCTCTGATGATCTTGTCTTCATTTAGTAACTATTGGTTCTTTTCAAGCATTTGAGAGAGTAGCTGTAAATTCATTGATATTATGTTTTAAATCTTTTAGTTTAAAAAAAGAAATCAGGAGAAAAAGACCAAAAAAAAATGGAGGCGAATGTAGGATTGATTTATTTATAAATTCTATTTGATTTTTCTTCTTTTCCTCTAAGACACCAAAAAGGTTCTTGGAAATTACCGTTGTGGATCTTGATCAGTTCTATTGAAAGAGACTTAGCAAATAGGTGGCCGCTAGGAAAAAAACACCCTAGGTTGATCTACTGGTGGAAAAACTGGCAATGACACAGGTTATCCATCAAAGTTGGAGGAGTTATTTATGTTTGATGAATCCTTTTCTTTTGGTAAATAAAAGTTAGATGTTTGAAGCAGCGTCGAAATTACTGCCCAGGGAGGGGAGTCGTTTATCTGCTGTCACTGGCGAGATCGTTAATAATTACATGGCAACCTTTGCTCAACCCCCTTCAATTATTCACTACGAAGGGCGAAGGAGCATCCACCCACGCTCATTTTTAAAGGAATTCCAAACTGCTTTATACATGCGCAACACTCGCACGAAAGAAATTTGCCATTATATCCAAAATAAAATAATATTGATTCTGACGTCTGGAAAAAGAAAGCTGTCAGCAAACCTCTGCTATGTTAGCCTAATAGATTTTTTCACTTGTTTTCTTTGTTACTGGTAACATAAAGAGAAAACTTTTCTGGAATGGAGAAGATGTGTTAAAACTCAAATTTTTGTTTTAGTTATCACGTTGGTTGTAGTAATTGACCTATAGTAAAGAAACAACAATCAGTTAATATCAAATTTGTGCCGAATATATCTATCCATTTATTGCAAGAATAAGAGAGAGGAGATTGCTGTTTTTCCTATATTACTCAACTATTTGACAATTAAAAGTTAATTCTGTTGTCAGTTAATGTATTTTGCTGAAGATTACATTGATGTCAGTGGATTCATTGTACTTGATTCGACATTGATGTTTTGCAAATTTATAGCTGAGTTCATTGTAAGGGGTCTGGTTTTCCTCATTCCCTGCTTTCATCTATTGAACATGCTTTTTATTCATAAACAGAAAGCCGAAAAAAAAATTATTAAAAAAATCTGATACTGCCGTAGATGCCGATCTGGTGGCCTAAAACCAGAAGGAATAAATGAAAAAAAATTCTTCCCCAGGCCCATTTCTTGAAGATTGAACACAGAGTAGGTACAAAACAGAAGCTGAACTGTTAACTACTGGACCGTCATATTATGTGACTTACTTTAATCATATTAGAAATCACAGAAAATTGGTTACGTTTGGGGCTTGAAAAAAAACTTTTTTTTAAAACCACTTTTATATAGGAGCTTCGCAAGGCATTACGAAAAGTATATTTGATCTTTACACACTAAATCATTTTGAATCAGAGCTTTACAGAAAGATAATTATCATCGGAATATCCAAATTATCTTTCGTTTGTTTATTACAGATGGTTTGCTTTTGATTGTTTGTTGATTGAGTTTTGTCGTGTTTGTCAATCTAATTCGAAGTTGGAAATCACTAGGTTTTCTTGCCCAATTTGCTATCGTATGATAAAATAACAGTAATTGCCAATTAATGACTATGGTACAGACGCAAACATGTTTCAACTTGGGAATAGCATTACAGTGAAATAGCACTGACCTAAGGCCAACACTAACTTTCCCATTCAAACTTAACAATTAAAGTACAAAAATTTCGACATTTAAGGAATTCTAATTTTAATTACAATGAAAAGTCTAATAAAAATCTTTAATTTAATTGTTACTTTCAAAGAAGTGAAATCGAGTTTATTATTAATTTTGAAGATTATTATTTTAATATGTAGATGATCAAATAAATAAGTACTAAAGAGAGAGTTACACATTACTTTTATTTTTCACTTTTATGGTTTTTTTGTCAGTACTTGATTTTCTATGCTTCTGTTTGCTTTATCTCTTTGGATTCTCTTCATTTCTAAACTAGGAAAGGTTGGCTACACAATACATAAAAGAAAGTGTACAAACATGTAATCGCTTGCTTAATCAGCATCTGGGAAAGCTCAACAGATGGTGTAGTGTATTAACTGAGTCACACGGTTTATGGCAAAAAAAGTAAATAATAATTTGTTTGTGTTATGTCTGAATACGCCGCCAAGAATAATCGGTTTTTGGAAGCTTATTTAACAGGTATTTCCTCTTCAAATTTTAAGCTATTCTTCTGTAACAAAAGCACACAGAATCACAGGATTTAGGACGTATCAAGAATGGGATATTTAATTTGTTACATTTTGGCGGAGAATCCAGAAGTTGAGCTGTTCCAGTGTGAAATAAACATACTGACCCTCGACCTTCTTCCAGTCTTACACCACAAATCAGCTCTAGGGTAAATGGACTTGTCATCAGCAGTAACCCACCTATCCATGGACCAATTGCCAAAGAAGGTGAGAAACTCCCTGGAACTGTCAACATCATCATCATCCACAGGTATTTACGACCGAAAAAACGTCACAGAATCCATGTTCATAAACTACTTCCATCCTCAGATTGCGGAAGTGAAGTCCAGCAGCGGAAAAGTGCGAACCTTAGAAAATGGTGAAGGTACGGGGATGAGACAGATCTGAGTTACTGCAGAAACCTCAGGCGTTATTTAATCATGTCGTAGGTGGGAAGAGTTTTGGAAGGTCCTAAGGAGGCTTCGAGAGGATGCAATGTACAGAGATTGTCTCATTCCACAGTTGAGCTGAATATCTGCGGTGGTCACTTAACATTCCTATGAAAACCATTTACTTATTTTCTTTTTTATTATCATCTTTTTCATTTATCCTACACAGATGCATTTCCAGAATCACTGAATGACGGAAGGTTACGAATGATTCTGAAGAGTCTCACACAGAAAAGTATTTTCTTCCTTTTTCAGATTTTATAAATACTTAATGAAGCACTTTGAAAGTCTGCCAAAATTTAACTGCTCCAAAATTTCGGGTTTAATTTTTCTTTTACGATCATTATCATTGCGTAAATATAAAGGATGTGAAATTTAATGTTTTGTTTTACTAAAACTCATTTTCTTTTAACATTGTTTTGTTTTGCAAATAATTTAAAGCAAAGAAAGAAAGAAAATTATGAGTTAGTTAAGGAGTAGCCAAAAGCAACATTTTTTAACGCTATCCAAAAAACACTTTGATCTATTTACGTAGAATCAACATCCAAACAAGAAAAAAATAAATATATACTTATTGAAGTAAATTTTGCTTTGCTTTAAGAGGTACGTAACTGTTCTTGGAAAAGTTCTTCAATCTGAATTTTACATTGAAGATTTAAAAATATATCACCTAATTCAAATATATTTCTTCTTTACATCATGATCTGTGTACATTTTCAGTTTCCAGTATATTTTTCTTATTTAGATCTGCAAGTTATCAACTTGCATAGAACTTTTGTCTAAAGTAATAAATTCAGAGCACTTCGTTTTTATGTTTGTCGTTGCATTAAAAACGACAAACATATTTTTTTCCAAAGGAACATAAGCGAATATCCGTGCATTCTACGAAAACACCAAAGATTGAGAACTTTACCACAGTAGTTTTCTGCTAACGTTGGAACTTTTCAATTCAATTCAATCTACCTTGAAAGCAGCTGTGAGAGTTCCGTTTTGAAGTTGTCTATGTTTATAATTGCAATGTATTTCGAACAGCCCTTCAGAAAACTGAGTCTACTTGAAGTGAATGTAATTGACGAAGAATTTTTACGTAACATTATCGTACTTCCAAGTTGAAATAAAAAAAAAAAACATACATCCACGCTCTTAATAATAAAAAATAAGACGAGAATCGGTTGGCATCAGTATATATTTCCGTGAGCCACTCTTCCAGCTGCGAATGCGTGACCAATAACTACTTCGATTTCTCATAAGATTAAGCCCAAGTGGAGATGAAGGTGAGCGCAAACCCATCTAATCCGTCTTATTCTCCCAATTCCCGTCCGCTCCATCTAAGCTGCAACACTACATCTTAAGATGAATAAAATATGTTATTACTACTTCTAGCGAGGCACTACTCAAAATCATGGACCCCGTAGCCAGAGCACAGCCTTATTTAATTGCACTTCCACCAGCAAAGTGCTTTTTCCGTTAAACATGCATTATGGAAACCTGAAGCAAACGTAAATCACTTACGCAATTGGATTCCCAATTTTCTGTCCCATTTTTCCATCTCCTTTTTTTTTTCCATGTTCTTCCCATTTGCTTTCATGATGCATCGGATACTTTCACCTTGTTTTTTTTTTTACTCTTACTAAAAAGTGCAATCTCTCTCTCTTTCTCTGTCTTTTTTTTATTTCTCTTTTAAAAAAAGAATCCCCTTTTGTTTTAGAAGTAAAACACGGACTGCAATTAAAAAGAAGAAATGGAATTGGTTACAGTGAAGATTGTAATAAATGCTTCAGTTTACGTTATGAAGCATTTAAAGGTTCAAATTAAATAGTTAAACATATCATGCAGCTTTCATTTTTTTTTCAATATACACTGTCCGGCCTCTTTATTCGGTATACCTACTTAGTAGCGTGTTGTGCCTCCTTTCGCATCAAAACAGCCTGAATACGTCGAGGCATGGATTCCACAAGATGCTGAAAACGTTGTTGAGGTATTGTGTACCATGTACCATGCAGACACGAGTGTATCACGCAGTTTCTGAAGATTTGATGGAGGTTTAGACCTGGAGCGAACAGCCCGTTCCAGCTCATTCCACAAATTTCAATCGGGCTGAGATCGGGGGATTGAGCGGGCCACTGCAGCAAGGAAAAGTCATCGTCATGTTCCTCAAACCATCCCATAGTGATGCGGGCTTTGTGCACCGGCGCATTATCCTGCTGGAAGTAGCCATCTACATGAGGATAAACTGTTAACGTGTATGGTTGCACTTGGTCAGCTACGATGTTTATGTACGCTCTAGCAATCTGCAGAGGTATGAATGGACTCAACGTGTGCCAGGAAAACATCCCCTACACCATGACACTGCCCTCACCAGCTTGAAGAGTTATTGTGAGACACAGCATTTGTGCGCACTGCAGGTGTGTAACTAATAAATTGGCCGGACATTTATGTTCTATACATAAGCTACGTTTAGTATTATAAAGGGTGGCGCAGATAAAACCGGCCACAAAATAATAATACAATGCAAAATAATAAAATGCCAATTGGGGCCGGTTTAATGTGCCCTACCCTATATTTTCTGCAGACAACATTTATTATAATGTTATATATTACATTATATTTTTATTAATATCTTTAATTTGTAGAAATTTATCTTCAGTTATAATTCATATTTATAGAAAATGAAACTAAATTAATCGCATTTTAGGAAACAGATATTATCGACATTTTATTAACGCCTATTAATATCATTCAAAGTATGTAAAAAGAACAAATCACTCAATTCAAGTATCGATTTTTCAAAATTTATAGAAAGAAGAATGTTTGATTGAATGTGTTTTAAGTGGTTATATTTTAAAAATTGTGCTAAGTTAGCAAGTTTTGTAGAATGTACAGAATTTTCAATTGTACATTACAAACTGGAGAAGTAAAACTTGTTCACGAGCTCGTCTTGGGCTAAAGTCAATGAAATTGTGGAACAGTAGTTGCCCGCGTATTCATTATTCGCAATTTTCCATCCAGTGAATGAAGAGCTCACAGAGTTTGAAGAGGATGGACATAGTTGTTAACACTGATTCAGAAGTGCGAAGAGGCAACAGTGTGCAAATACATTTTTTTCGTTAATTTCATATTTTATGACTAATGCATGTTAAAATCCTTTTTTTTACTGGAGACCCTATCAAAATGCTTTGTTATGAAAACAAACTAAAACTTTTTAGCACATTGTCAATCTTCTTTAAAACCTAATTTTATTCCCCTTAGTTGAGTTTGTAGTATCTCCATTAAATCATTCTGCGAAAATGAGGCAATCATACGTGAATATGAAGTGATATTCAAAATAAAAAAAGCACAAAACTCTTACGGAATGACACTGATCATTTGCAGGCCATTTGGCGTATATAGCTTTAGAAATTGTGTCCAAACAGGAAAGCTTCTGATACTGGTAGATCTAAAAGTCGTCATGCACTTTCTTGTGTATTACATTTTTGTACTGTGAATTTTTCTTAAAATTGCTGTCCGTATTTCTCTGAGTCGTGGTTTGGTTTGAAATAGGGTCTTCGTCAAACCAAGTGCACTGCGACATTTTGCTCTTTTGGCGACCTTGCTTGAATCGAACCTTCGGGAACATAATCAGCCAGAGAGCGGAAGGTGAGGTAAAATTGAAAGTAAGAGAGCAGAACTCTCTCGAAATGAGTTCCCTGATTTTTTGGATAGTGGGAAATGGAAGAAAACATCCAAGTCATAAATGGAGACTCCATTACTTAAGTTGTTACTTACTAAAGAAGTATTACCGGCTAATCAGTAAATCACATAAGTATTATACTTTCTAAATTTTAATTCGAAATTTCATTAATGCCTACTTGGATAAAATTTCAGTATTATATTCGAAACTTTTAATTGATCTACAAATGAGTTGTATTTCTGATGCTTTTAAATTGAATTTTTGTATGAAATAAAAAAAGACATGATTATCAGGCGAAACAAATTCTATACTCTAAGGAGTGGTTCTGATTGTTTTACCTACTTCAAAAAGACTCTTCTATAACTACTTCATCTATTTGCTAGTCAATTGAACCACCTATGCCACCTATTTTCTAGTAAAAACCTCTAAGATAGCAGTAGACATTCCGAATGATACCAACTAGTGAGATATATGTATTCCAGTTCATTAAAGTTATTTTAATTTCTGATTACTTAAAAAAATTATATTTAAATTCATTCAAAGAATGCTACATTTGATCAGCTACAGCAGAAAGACTATGTCTAATTTCAAATAAATAAGCAAGAAAAGTTCTAAAGGTCTCATCTTGAGAGCTGGTTTCGGAATTTCATTGCGGTGTCGTTAAAAGATCTTTGAAAAAAAAATAACACACCATTACTCCCTTCACTGTTAAAACACCTCCATTAGGCTTTAACATTTTTAAAATCCTTCATCGCCCTTTAATCTGCCAAGGACCACATATTGGGAACTGCTTCCATAAAGATTCAAACAGCTGTTATTTTTTTTTATGCTGAATCCTTTTTTTAAAAAACGCAAATTTTTTTCCTGCTACAAGCTAGATCTTTTATTTCAGGCTCATTTATTTGGAATAGTTGAAATCCAAATAGATTAAAATTTGGTTTTACTACTTCTGCTTGTTAATTTATTTTTTAATTATTTCGCAAAAAATTCGATGAGGAAGTGTTTAAACATTTCGATCTTTATTCTTCTTTAGGTATGGAACTTGGTCGATTCATTACTTTTCATAAATTTAGTTTAATTCGTGTAATTTTCCCTTAACTTGGCATTGCCGAAGCGAAATTACTCTATTGACTGTAGGTTTAATTTGGTGTTGCATTGGCGAACGCCATCATTTCCACGTCCTCCTCTTGCACGAAACAAGTCCACTTTGCACCATGAAAAATGGACTGTTCCACCACCAACTCTTTCAACCATCGTTCAAATATTCTTCAACGCAGTTGAAATAATTGAACGCTATTTGCAAATGAGTTATCGGTTCATTTAACTTCCTTCTACTTTTCCCATTCATTTTTCGTTTTCAAAACTTATTACGTTTCGGAATTTTATTCGTCCTCCAACTTTTAATTATCGTGAAATACATCTTCCTTTTCTCCTTCTTCTTCTGCAACATAAATTAGAATGTTAGATGAACGGAAAGAGAGTTTCCATTGGTTACTCGACTTCTAGCCTTGTTATTGAACCATGGGGGTTATTAATAGATGTTAGGAGGAGGGGTTTTGTGTAACCCTCTCTAAGCTGCAAGGCCAAGATAAAAATAAAAATTTATCGGAATAATTGTTTATTCTCTGTTTCAAATTCCACAAATCTAGATAACTAAAAATTTTTTTTTTTTCAATTGGCAAGAAAATTTGACAGAAAGATTACAGTTGAGACTTGATGACGATTTAATATTCCATGAGAATTCTCTCTGAAAGAACTGATATTAATTCTCTTCATGAAACTTACTTGCAGATAAACTTTGAAACAAAATTGTGATCTTAAAATGTTTCTCTAAGCGTATAGTGACTCGCAATATGTCAATGTGAAAGTCAAAATTAAAATGTAAAGAATTTCTTATGCAACATTGATTGCTGTTAAGTTCAGAAGAAGTATATGCCTTTGTTTTGTGACTGGTCATTTGGAATCATTGTCTGTTAATTTTCTTTTTGCTATTTTACATTAAACTGTAGAATGTAATTCAGATTATCTTGAGCCTTCACTCTATACTGAGAGTAGTAGCTCAAGATGGAGTAAAGGGTTCACACAGTCCTCTATGTAGAGGGGATGGGGTTTCTTTCCGAAGGAGATCAATTGTTGGACTGGCCTCCCTATCTCCATTTGGTTCCGTCATCACGGAATGTGTATCTCTTCTTTTTCTCCCCTTGGTTCTGCATAAGCTTTGATGGTCTTTACCTTTAAATCTATGTAACACTTCAGTTAAAATGATGGAGAGAAAGTATACAACTAAAGAAGGCTGGTTTACGGAAATAGTTAGCAAGTGCTGTGCTAGTTAGTCCTGTTGACCTTCTATAATTATTCGACTTAATTTAGTCGAATAATTACAGAAGTCAATCAGCTTTCGTGTTTCAAAATAAAATTAAAGAGAATCTCGTAAAATTGAAATTAACAAAATGAATGAGAGAACAAAACCTTATTTGTGAATTTTCAATTTCTTTTGAAAAGCCAATTATCGGTTCCCAGTGAAACTAATAAAACTCAATGGAAGTTCTATTGATTTCTTTGCTCGGTAGTTATGTTCGTTGCGTTGTAGGAGAAAGGGACTCGACCAATAACTGCCCTAATTGAGTGGCCTTTTTTTATTTCATTGAAAATTTTCCAATTACAAGTCATTATTATTTTTCAATCCAAGTTCCTATTTCAAGAGATCAATGTTGCAGCTGCTTTTGGGTCTTGACCTTTTTAAGTTTCTTTTTAAAAATATTTCTAGAAAAAAAAGGTAAAAAAAAAAATTGTAAAAGCTAGAAACGATTTGCAAATTTCTTTTTGTTTATTGAATATGGATTCCACAAAATGTTTCTTTTTACGTAGAGCAAGTTGCTGACTTCCTAGATAGTATTTGAAAAGTTATTAAGGTGTTTGTTTAAAAAAAATCAACTAGAATGAATAAATCAAATTTCAAAGATTTTTGATTAACTTTGGTAAGGATATACTTTGCTATCCTTTATAACATGCACTTTACTTTTTATAAGAATTGTTTAAGATCAAAAGATGCTTTTGTATTTCAATCTGTAAAAATTAAAATGTAAAGAAACAACAGAAAAAAAGCTTTTATTTCATGTTTTCAATTATTAAAAAAAAACTATGGCAATTCCCAAATTTATGAATAAAATTGCTTACAACAATCAGTGAACCTTTTTTTTTACTGAAAGACAAGTGGGAAGACGGAATTTGATAAATAAAGATAATAATAACTATTCTGAATAGCAGTAAAATCAGGGATGCCAGAAAACCTATTTTCAATTAAAAACCGAGTTCAATAAAAGGTGAAAAATGAAAAATATGTAATTCTGATATTAAGCAGCAAAGAAGTCGAGTTCATATATTTTTTTATCATCTTCTTCTGTTTCTATCATTCTTTAAGAATGTAAAGGCAATGTCATTTTGCCCTGGAATTATTATTTTATTTTCCATTTTTATTTTTACTGAGTTCCATTTCATCTCTTTGAAACTGCTGAGTCCTTTGTGATCAACAAGTTAGCATTTGGCGCTGTTCTTGTCGGTCAGTGATATTGGCAACTGGGTTCTTGTTGACACGACGCCATTCTTCCTTCTTCGTGTCATCGTTGCCTGGATCCATGGATTCAAACACTCTTCATCTGACAAAGAGAGTTACAGCACAGTCACTCCATTTCCAATATCACCTTTAACATGTAGCAGTTGAAACTTGTAAGACTAGTTAATAATAGTTACTTAAATAAAGAAATAATGATAGTTAATCATTAAATCATATACGTATAACAACTTAATTCGCTTTGCTTGTTTCTTGGAGAGTTTACAAGGCTATTACTAGATAAAAGGAATATCTTTCAATAATTTAAATTAAAAAAACTATCGTTCTCAGTTTCTTTTCTATTTAATTTTAAAATCTGAAACTTTACTGAGCCAGTATAAAAAAAAGGCTGAGTAATTATATACATTTTTCATTCTGATTTACCAATAATTACTAACTCGTTCTATTGAGACTTCAATTTTTTCCAAACCATTTGTAAATTGCAGCCTGAGAAGCGATTGTAAATTTTTTGGAAAGTTAAACAGCGAATAATTGAAATTTGTTTGTCTTTTCTGTCTTTTCTTCGAATCACTGATCACGAACTGCTTCAAACGAACCACGACATGGCAAAAATAAAATAAAATTTGGAAATTCCGTTTTTTTTTTGTTTGTTTTTTTTTTGTTGTAGATTTTTGGGATGGTTGGGGGGGGGCGCAAATATCAAGTGTAGGGCGCATCTTGCCCTACAAATCTTGCCCTGGGCGCCAACAAACCACCCGACAGCCCTGGCTTCAATTATAGGTAAAGTAGCATCAAACTGCAATGAGATTATAATAAGAAGTGGAGTAATGGACACCCTTTGTAAGATGAAGATTACTGATTACTTTTGTAATATGCAACTTTAAACTTAGTATGCGTTCACCTACCGCGTATTGGAGACTGCAGTGTTGGTGGCTCCATTTCGAAAAGTGAGGGGAAGGGACAGGAAAATATTCGTGTTCAAAGTTGAACCATAAATAAACATCGCAGTAGTTTTAAAGAAAGGCAAATCAGCCATTTTAGAGAAGGATTTTAAGGATAATTTTGAGGAGTGGGAGAAATGGAAACCAAAAGAAATGTGTTTTCCAGTAAAAACCTACGTATTAAATCTTATTGAAATCCATCCAGACATTTTATCGTCATTGTGCGTAAGAATGGACAAACAGATTTGAAAAATGTTCAAGTGGACTAGTGAGACTTTGTTTGATCATTGTGTTTCATAATCCGGTAGTTTTTGTATTTCGGGGAAAAAAAGGTAATAAATAAAGTGATCTATAGTTTGAATCCAAATACTTATTAACAACATTGATTCCAAATCCCTTCTGGAAAGGAAATTATTGCTAAATTCATTCGTTAGTTTCACATAATTTCACCAAATGGAATTGGATATGATTGTGAAGTGAAATTTCGTATTAAGTTTCTCTCTTTTTTAGCCTAAAAGAATCATCTTTATCAAAAAAAGTCATTGATAGTAAGTCTGAAGGAAAGCAGTGTGCAATTAACTGAGCATGCGCATTTATAATTTATAATTCCAATGAATGTTTGTTTGTTTATTTTTCTTCTTTGTCTGTTTATTCGTGCATCATGCTAAAATAACTGAACAGTTTTTTCATAATATTTGTTATATTGTTAAATTATGATTAAACTTAAAAAATAGATACATTTGTTCTGTTCTCCACCCGTCCCATATCCCTCAAAATAACCACCGAAAGTCCATTGACTGGTCTAATTTCCTTAAATGTCATACATTGCTTATTTTGGTCTCCATCTCTGCCCTCAGCAGTGACCCTTACGGTGCTTGCGCATGATGAACAACTATGATGGACAACTGGCGATTAATATTTTTATATAAAAAATATATTTGCACATTGTAGTTTGTATGTTGAAGTTGCTGCAGTGGGATGCAGTCATTTCCTAATAATTTTTACACCTTCAACTCTCAGATTTTCACTGTCCAGCTAAGTTGTAATCAGAAAATCATTCTGAAATCCTAAAACTGAACTCTTCTAAGTATTACCCATTTACTTGCGAGGAGCTTTCGGAAGTAATTCAGAAACTGAGATGAAATAAAGTGAAGAAAAGAACATAGAAAGATGTAGTTCAAAATAAAAACCACGAACTCATTCTTCTTCTAGATAAATACATTATATTTCAAAAACATGTGCTGTTTTCTTCTTCAGGTAGATAAAGGAGCGAAACTAAATAAGTTTCCTCTCCTAAAATCAAAAAAACATGAAATAACATCGAAAATGATAATTATTGAATTATATCGCATAACAACATTGAGCATAATAATATAAATGTAGTTCAAAATAATCAAAGAGATAATGAATGTAAGAGATGAAATAGAACTTGTGGATGAAATAGAATAAATAAAAATATCAAAATTCAGAAAAACAAAAAGCATAACATTATACTTCTAAACAGTTTTCTTTTAGAGAAGAAAATGTAGTCGATAATTTTAAAGATAAAATGTATTTTTGCCATTTACTTTGAAGTATCAACGAAAAAGATGCCACGCGACAAACTGTTCCATTATTTTTATATAAACTCGGAAAATGCTTATAAGATTGGATGTAAATTCTTAAAGACCGGCCCATTTCATGTAATTTTCCTGTTTTATTAGTCTGAGGAAAATAGAGCTGATAATAATGTCTCGGTCTCTTGTAACTATTTCTTATATCTTATTCAACGATTTTTCAATAACACCGTGAAACTTTTTCGATTCCATCCTTTTTGTATTTTGTTCGATAGTTTGAGAAAATAGAAGTGTTTTTCTTATAGAGATATCCAATCATACTCTTTGCAAAAAGGAAGACGAAGGAAAACAGACGGAATATTCGTGCGATATTTCATTTCGCTGTGTAGTGGTGCGTGTTTCATTAGGAGCAACTAGATTCGTGTTTCCTGCTCCGTCGTTCTGCCGGGTCTTTACACTCTATTTTGCTGTTCTTGATGGAAAATTGAAGCAGATGGAATCCTCGTCAGACTCCAAATTTCTCTGAGAAGCCACTTCGAATTCTGTTCCTGCTCGAACATTTTTAGGAATTCCTTTTTATGTTTAAAATTTAAATATTTTTTTTTTGTGTAACTAGCTGTGCACAAGATGAATTCCTTACGTAAAAAGCTGTTCTTCGTCTGTTTCTACAGTAGAATAGAATTTCTGTCCAATTCTTTATTCTTAAAGAAGTAGAATTTAAACTCTTGATGTCTCTTTTCTTTTAGAACTGAGGAAGTGAGAGATTTGATCGATGGTAAAGACAGACAAAGATTGACTTTGTTAGGATGAATCTACGGAAACAATACAAAGAAAAATGCCAGTTATATTCAAAGTGGAGCAAATTATTTGTAATTAAGCATAATGTGTAGAGAAGTCTGTTATCCGTAACAAAATGAAATGTCAGCTGTGATTAACATAAAAAAATAAAAATTCGAATTTTTTTAGTAAGTTAAAAGAAAGAAGATTTAGTTAACACTTTTAAGTTGTATTCGATATTTAAAATTCATATACATCGACTATATTTCCCTTCTTTTTAATTTATTTAAATATTACAATTTAATTTCCTCAAATAAATAATTATGATGTATTTCCATAATTACAGCTGTATTGATGTAAGAAAAAAATATTTACTAATTAACAGTACTTGCAAAATGATTAAAGATTGAAATCTGTTTTGTGTTCACTCTTATCAAAAAGAAAAGTTAATCAATTTGATGTTATCCAAACTGTATCGTAATCCTTAACGCTGAGAGTGTTACCAATTTCATAAAGTATTTCTGATTGAACATGGTGGTGTGACGTCATTTGCGGATGCCCTTTTTCTCTTTGAATATTTAATTATATAGGACGATGAGTATTAGCTTAGACGGTGTTGGATTTGGGAAAACTCTCTCTCCTCCCACAAATAAAATGGGTTTCAGAGACTGCTGAAACTTGTCCAGATCCATCTACAATAACAGGTAGCAAATGAGACAAGTCGGCAAAAAATGGCAGAGTAAGCTTTTCAACTCGATATATTCAGATGATCGACTTTATTCAAATGCAAAAACACATGAATGTATTACAGAATACATAAATCGAAAGCAGAACATACACTCTTAAATGATTTTATTATAATAGAATATTAGAATAAGAATGTTAGCCTAAATACCATCTCTGGTAGGCGATTGCTTCAGGATGACTTTTGTTTCACTGAATGTCATTAAGCTTTTATACAAAGCGTGGATGAAAAACATTTTCTTCTACAAGTTTTTAGTAACTTCGTTTTCGTTGTAAAAACTTTACTTTTAGCTGACTCTTTTTTTTTTCAATTTTTTTTTAAAGAAGACATTCAGAGCACGACTATTTTTCAAACTGCCTCACTGTGGGATTCAAATGAAATGTATTCATGTTGTGTAGACTTTATTTGAAATGTTGCTTCTTTGAAACTGTTACTACGACCAAAAAAAAAAATAGTATTGATATTTTTTGGTAGGGAGCGAAAAATAAAAAAAGAAGAAGACAAGTGAGTGCTGTTTATCTGAAGTTGTTTCAGCGAAATAAGAAATTGGTTCAATGCCAGATGTTCGTTCTTTTAGGAAATTAACAAACGTCATCAAGAAGGAAAGACACCCAACTTATAAATCAAGACTGTTTTATATTTTGATTTTGAAAACATCAGAATGAAGTTTACACGAACAAAAGGACTGCCTAATGTGCTATTAAAATCCTTTAAGTTGTTTTTATAATGTTGCTTGTAGATTTAACGAAAAAAGTTTTTTTTTGTTGTTGTTTTTGTTTTGTGAAAAAGAAATACGGTTCATTTGGAATAATCTCAAGAAAGGAACGTTCTTTTTAATGCAATTTTCATCCTCTTGCGATAATTCATCCTGTTAATTAAATATATATTTCCTAATTGAACAAACAATGTAAGCTTAGATATGTAACAGTATTTTTGTCAATGTTTTTATCTCTAAATGAAAAGAGATCAAGTTAAAGATCAGTGCTCTAGATATCAATAAATATAATATTACTGAAAATATGATGATAAAGCTCTAAAATTATTTGCAATAATGGCATAGCTTTTTCTAAATTTAAGGACATATTTATTATAGATTTTTCCTCTTTCTACTTTTATGTTTCAAAGTTGCATTTGTTATTAGTTTTGTTAGATATTACTTCGTACGTCAATTGGAAGTTATTCTATACCATGTCAGTTGATTCGTTGCATACTGTCAATTTTTACAATCTGGTCTTCTAATACTCATCAATAAATACTATTGGAAGACCAGATTATAAATTTGCCAG
This sequence comes from Thereuonema tuberculata, assembly GCA_023159025.1. Classification (NCBI taxonomy): domain Eukaryota; kingdom Metazoa; phylum Arthropoda; class Chilopoda; order Scutigeromorpha; family Scutigeridae; genus Thereuonema; species Thereuonema tuberculata. Next base: position 5,864,487 of record JAFIDM010005346.1, read on the forward strand.
AAGGAAACGACTCAGCTGACATATTACACTCATCAATAAACAGATGAGGGAAATATATTAAACATCCAGTACAGTATAAATAAATATTCGTCAGCAAATGGTGAAGCTGAATTAAAATTAAACAGTAAAGAAATAGATTTTCTGTGCAACTCTATTCTTTCTATGGAATCAAAATATGAAAATGAGTTTAAGAGGAATTAAGGGAATTTGATGTCTTTAAAAAGATCATCTGGTGCTATGTAGAAGATTTTACCTAAATCGGATGTTTACTTGTAGGGAATAAACTGTATTTAGTAACTGCTATGAAATATCTGTTACGAAATACATAAAACATAAAGCTAACATCATAATGTAACTTGAAATATTCAGAAGTTCAAATATTACTCTCCCATTTAGTAATATTTAGCATTAATTAAATATGGTTTTTAGATTTTCCGGAAAATATTTTTTAGTTCTAATGTTATTAGTTTTGAATATTATTATTATAATATTATTATTATATTATTATTATAATATTAATGATATGATTAATTAAATTTAAATTATTTAAAAATAATCATTTTTATTGGTTCATAATTGTTTATTTACACAAATTGTTAGTTATATTATTTTGGAGGTGATTTCTTTTACTGTTTAAAATGCGAAGATATTATTAAGTATTTGATTGTTATGTCATGGACTACAGCTTTAAATCTTTACGAATTTGGTAGAAGGGATTTATCCCTAAAATTATGCCTGAGGAAGATCAGTAAAGAATTTGTAGTTGATCGAAATATTGTTATAAAAAGAAGATGGAAAATATAATGAAATATAATGATGAATAAAAAGAAAAACATTGACTACCTGCAAGAGGACATACAACACAAATGCGTCTTAAAAAACAAGGAATCCTCCACGGGCGGGAAAAGCAACTCTCAACATGTGTATTGTGTTTAATACTCTCGGAAATAATTTATTTTAATTGTTTGCTTTTAAAGAATAGTGAAAACTTATTTGTATAATATCGATTTCTAAAAAACTGTAGCATGATGAAACAAAAACGAAGGCCAATTTGATAGATTTATTGGGAATCAGAAAATAGGAACAGGTTCCAATCATCAAAAATCGTGCAGACCAGTATAATTGGAGTGATATTACTTTTATCTCGGTTCATTGCTTCTTATTGGTTAGTAGGCCAAAAACGCTTGATACAATGATAAATCGGGATATTTGTAATTACCAGATCAATACAATTATTAAGAGTTAAACTTACTTTAAAAGAGTAAGTTTTGTATGAAGGGAAGCTTTACTCAGTATGTAAATTCGATTGAAGCTGGTCAAAATGTTCCAAATTCTTTTAGTTAGTTAAGAATAAAGTTGTTACTACTGAGTACCAGATTATAGGAAGTGTTTTTGCTTTTTTTTATATTTATTCCAAATTTCAAATTTTAATTTTAGATATTGAAACTGTTGTGTAGAAAAAGGATTGTTGCATTTCCATTTTTTACTTGATTTTGTGACAAAGAAGAAAAAGAAATCTTTGATCCTAATCACCCCAGCGTTGTTCTAACGATGAGCTTCTAAGCAAAGATGCTAAAGCCCTTGGATGTTGCTCTGATGGGTTTAGGGCCAGTGAGGAGCTGATTCTTGGAGATTGTATCTGAGCCATCTTTGGGTAGCCGCTCATTGTGTCCAGTTGGAGTAAATTGTGTGTCCTAATTATTCTCCTTCCGCGCTAATTACGAGGACGCGGCCACTGCTGCCGCCTTCTACCACTGCATGCATCGATCGTCTCTCAGAAGCAGAGTCCCATCCAAGATGGCGCTGGTGACGCATCGAGGTCACTTACCTCCCTGTTACCACTGCGCCCTCCGATGAGAGTTTGCTGCAATTTCCATTTCCCAAGGTACCTTCCCTACAGCGCTACACTCAAGCGATGGAAGCCAAGCAGCCTGGCTTCTGGAAAACTTCATTGAAGATCAATTTTGACTCGAAAAAAAAAAAAAAAAATAAAGTGCTAGTTTCAGAAAAAAAAACTTAAAAGAGGACAGATTTCAATCATTCCAGAAATAAACATAATACATGCTATTAATTAAATAAAATTATTAAATAATTTTAGTTATAAAATAATAGATAAAACTCTTAATCTTAAAATAATCTTAAAAACAAATATCATTGCCAAAAATTGAGTCTTCTGTTAATCAACTAGCAATTAAAAAAATAAATTATTATCATTAAGATCTTAAATATTCAAAAAGAAATTGAAATTCTTGGAAATGAAAAATGAAAGAATGAAGTTCTGAAATATTTGTTTTATTGCTTATACTTGAATCGCATGTTGGAAACTAGAAGAATGGATTCTGGAAGGACTTTGAATTCATGGAACTTGACCAAAAAGCTTTGTTTTACATTTAAAACTGAAATTAAATATACACTCAAAAGAAATAGAAAAATTGTAACATTTCTTTAAGAAAAATATTTCAAGCATCTCTTCTCGAAAATAAGATAATTACAGTGTTACCTCCGAATAACGGACAGTCACGGGACCGCAAGTTTTGTCCGTTATTGGGAGGTGTCCGCTATTGGGGAGGACTGTCTTTTTTTTTAATTTTTAGCTTATAGCATGTCATTTAATGAAAAATTACGTATAATCTTAATTAAATTTCTACAATTATCATTGCGATATGAGAGAATATGAACAATTGCAAATTATTTACTTTATTCCTTTTTAAATGAATGCTAATCCGTTTGTCTTACTTAAAATAATGATAAAATTAATTACAGTACAAAATTAATTTCTAGCCATCCATTTGATGCCTTAAACGTGTCCAATCCAAAAGTTTGACCGACTTCTCTGGCTTTTTCTTGAAGAAAAACGCCGCTTATAGGAATGTTCTTTGCACGAGCAAAGCGGAACCATTTTATCACGATTTCGTCGATTTTGCTTTTAGTTTCAGTTTTACGAAACTTCAAATTCTTCGAATTTTCGTTTGAATTCACCATCCACATTTTTCTAATCTCATCTTTGTCCTTTAAAAGTTCACTTATATGAGTTTTTCCAACTTTAAAACGTTCACCAAGACAACGCACACTTAGCTTTTCTTTTTCAGCAACTTCAAGAACATCAATTTTTTCTTTCAGTGCCAATCTCTTCCTTTTTGACGCCAATTTAATTCGCACTAAATTTAATCAACACGTTTATAGGATAGCTTTACGAGGGATTGATATTACAAAGCAACTGCAGTGAAAAAAAGGGCCTCAGATTCGTGCATTGAATCATAGGACACCGACACATTGTATGAATGTATGGGATACCGACGTAAATACAACCATGTGTTTGTCGAAATGTTAATCAAAAAAAAAAAAAAAAATTTACAGTTAAAATAACTGTCCGCTATTCAGAGTGTCCGCTATTCGGAGTGGATAACATGGAATATCCTATTTTAAGGGACTGGGACCCGCAATAATGTCCGCTAATTAGAGGTGTCCGCTATTCGGAGTGTCCGTTAAAGGAGGTAACACTGTATTTGCTTTTTTATTTATTTTATTGCGATATTTTATATTTGGATTCCACATTAAAAACACTTATCAATATTTTAAAAAAAATCGGAACGACATAATTGTTCTCTAGGATAAAAACTGGAAAAAACGTATTCGGATAGATAAAAATGCAGTCCATCCGGGAGGGTCCGTTCTGCTGCTATAAAAGAATTCCTTCTCTTGCAGTCTTGTTGCTTTTGAATGCTTAATTTTTGTTAAGGTCTCTCTTAAAAAATTCAGGACAATTAAAATTCATTAAAATATTAAGATAATGGGACTGTTTTTAATGACAGTTTTCTTTTTAAAAACAAAACATTAAAAACCTTGAGATAAGAATCTAATGTAATGCAAATGAACTGTGATGACTTAATATGGAGTTTACAAAAATCATTTAAAAATATTTCTTCTTATTATGGAAAGTTTTTAATCACTTTGCAATGTGAAATAAGGGGTATTTTTAAGATTAACTGTGAAATAATCAAATATTTCTTTGAAACGTTAACAATCTAAGGTAGGTAGATATCAGAAACTCCCCCTCTATATTTTTCTTCTACATAACTTATTGTCTAAGTCTTACTCCTAGAACTTTAATATTACTAAAAACAAAATCTACTTTTAGAACATCATTAACTCAGAGAATTTCTTGGAAATATTGAAGAACCTTTCAGTTCTTAATGATGTCTTTACAATTAAGGGTTTCTCATTGTTTTCTTCCCGAAAAACTAAAGGAAATGGGTTTTCATTATTTTTATATGGTTTCCTTGCGTATCGTAGCTTTATATAATAAACTCCTGCGCTTATTCAAACTTATTTTCAATTAGATTTTGAAGTTTCGCTCATTTCTTCAATTGTAACTACAAATTGAATAGAAAATTAATTGAAGTTGCATTGATACTAGTTTATTGTTGTAATATTTAACAGGTCCTACTATTTAAACTTGAGGTACATATAACAGAGGTAACAACCAATTAATATGTTGATAAGAATTTCATTAATGATTTTCTTATGTCTCCTTAGAAGTTTTAGAATAAGTTATGTGAATGATTTTTTTTAGATAAAGTTTTTCTTTTGTCAGTCTCTTAGAAATTGGTTATTAGCTGTTGATACGGCGAATGAATCTATTTTCAAGAATGTTAGAATTACTTACCTCTTAAAAGTAATTAATGTTGTAATATTTAAACAAAATGTAGGTAAATACAAAAAATGATACAAGATACATCCTCTTCTTTTCATTGCTATATTTCGCAGTTTTATTTCTTTTAACTGCTTCATCAGGCCTTTTCACGATACATAGAAAAAAACTCTTCGTAAAACATAATAAAGAATTTGGTAACAATACAGGAATGTTAATAACATCATGATAAGCTTTACAATTTGTTGCTTAACAACATTGTTTCTAACAAATGTAATTTGTTAAGTTTTTACAATTAATTTTGTTTATGCTTATAAAACTTTTACATTATTGAAATTTTTTCAAGTTTTTACAATTGGTTTTAAATTTTTCAAGAACTGTTTGGCTAACTTCTAACATTCCTGTAGTGTTTTCAAATTATTCATTATGCTTTACGAAGAGTTTTTCTATGTATGTAAGAAGGCCTGATGAATCAGTTAAAAGAAATAAAACTGCGAAATATAGCAATGAAAAGAAGAGGATGTATCTTGTATCATTCTTAAAAAGAATGTCCGTTATCGCTTTCCTATGAATAACTGAGAGTATAACTAAATTAATAATAAAACTTTTAACGTGAGCGAATAATTAACTGTTGAAATCTTAAAAACTTCTAAAAACACACTATATTCAATTAAAAGCATGGCAACAAGTTCCAACTATCTTTTCAGTAAGATATCCTCAGGCCAAAGTCAGACCAAATACAAGGGACAAACTTTGGTCTGAGAATGGCTTACCGAAAAGATAGTTGGAACTTGTTGCCATGCTTTTAATTGTACATGTTGACTAAACATGAAATATGAAAAAAAAAATACTTGCTGTAATTATGAAAAGGGAAGATTAAAATTTTTGTATATTACTTTCGCATACCGTTTTAGTACGTGAGAAGTAATTTGTAATGTATGTTAAGATGTAATGTAATGTATCTTTAGCGACTGCAGCGGTGTCTGCCAGCATGAAACTTAGTTACATGAGACATTTACATCCTTAGCAGCGGTCATTAGCCGTGAAGACTTAAGTTTTTTAATATTTTGTTTTTGTTGCTTTATTGTTTTGATGAATTGTTGGCTCTTAATTTCCCCTTGTGATGGGAAACAGAATGTGACATTGGTCTGAGATGCTGAGGGGGTCGGTGTGATGACAAGATGATTGGAATGAGGGGCCACTGGCCTCTGCTATTTCTTTCGCCGTCGTCGGCTGCCCTGGTGCTGTGTTTCGTAGTCCCAACTCGGCCATGCAAATTGCGTGTCGTAAAGATAACCGCTCGCTTGAGATTAGGTTATGAGCCGAATTCCTGGCGAAGCGGTTACCAAAATTGAGTTTTCGTAAAAGCTGGCATTAAAGAACACCCTCCTCCAACCCACACACGCACGAAATGCTTTGCTACTAAATTGAGAAACAATATACCGACACTGATTTCCTGACGGTATTGCAAGGTAGCAGACAAAAAACAAAATGGCTAATTTCGTTGCAGTTAAGAATACGATCTTTGACGATGGAACGCGGAGAGAATATTAAACACTTACTTCGTATAGCATAGATTTGATAGCTATTCCAATCTTATTTCCTCCAAAATATATAAACAGAATCAAGTACACAATATTCTTCCTTTGAATAACTAATGAAGATAAGGTTATTGCAATTTAAAATTGATTGAAAACCCGTCAATGCAAAATTACTGTAAAAAAAAATTAAAATAAACAAACAAAAACCGCAAGAATGTTTTGTTTTAATCTTTAGAAGCGCAATGGTACATCAAAGGAAAAAAATACACAATATTATTTTGTCTTATTTACAAAGATATTTCATTTTTCATCCTGAAACAAGTATCATAAAAGTGCAAAGCCTGTGCTTATATAAGGAACGTTGTCCTTGACAATTCTGTGTTTTCTGTGGAGTTTATTTATTTATTTTTATGGTTTATTAATTTTTGATTTCACTTCCGAATATTTAGTAAACCGTAGGTGTAAAAATAAAAAAAAAGAGGATTACTAAGTACTTGGATTCTGCTTACCTGTCAGCCTAATACATCTGGTTAAGGATTGTCAGTCAGGATTAACAGGTGATAAGAATAGAAGAGAAGAACGACATGAGTTTCAGACAAGCAGAACCTACAAAGTTTAACTCAAGAGTTGCTCAAAAGTTTAATCAGTGAAGCAAAGTAATTAGTAATGTTATATGTGCTTATTCTACAGTATTTCGTTTTTGCCGAGCTGTTATTAAATTCCTTTGATATTAAGTTAGCATTCTTACTTTTATTACCTTCCAAACTAATATTACGTTATTATATGTTGTTTATTTTATAGAGCGGAAAGCCTAAAACTTTAGTGACTTTTTTTTTGAGTCTACTGGGTAATCATAGTTTTCATCTCTGTCAGATATGTTAAACCATACAAGTTTTAGATCTAAATTCAGATTAAGAATTAAGTTAATCAATTCTCAGTTTTATATTTAGGAAATTTAAGTGGATTTTAAATGTGGGGGTGGGTTATCCGAACAGAAGCACTTGTTTACTAAATGTGAACCTATATTAAATGGTGTTGATACATAGATAGAGACATAAAAAGGTTTACAAGTTTTTCTACATTTAAATAACAGAGTATCTTCTTCAGATTGATAGACAGAAATCATATTGAATCACACATGTCGATATACAGTGATGTGAAGTTAATGCATGACTTATCAGTTCTTGGAAAACAAAAGTTTACTACTCTTCTAAAACATTCTGGATATGAATTGCACTTAATTTATTAAGATATTTCAGATTTATAAGTTTATAGCCTTTTAAAGCCACAGTGTAAATACACTTTAACCTATTTTTTATTGAATAAATTACTATTTAGTTATAATAATGTAATGTTATTTTAAACTTTAATGTCTTTCATTAACCAAAACCAAAATAAAATATAGTTGCGTTTTCATTTATGTTTACTAAATAACATTTTATTTTTAATTTCACTTCATTGGCTTTAATTTGACACTGCCATTTATGCTATCGATGGGCTTTAAAGAGAATTGGTAAATCGATTATTTCAATGTTCTGTCTGTTGAGAATATATGAGTTTGCAAGCGATCAATATTAGCAGGAAATTGAAGAACTCATGTAGAGTTTGGTTTCGTTGGTTGAAAATAGTGAAAGCTCATTGATACTATCTTTAATTATCTCTCACTGTCATTTGCGAGGGAGGATCCAGGTTCTATTTTAACTTTCTTTTTTTTTTTTTTTCTTTTTCAATTTACAATTAGTTTTTGGAAGAAAAAGAGAGCATTTGACAAAGTACGTCTTATCTTCTTCAATTGCATTTCGGGTAAATTAAGAACAAAAGAAAACAAAAAGCTGCAATGTTATTCCGCGGCACAAAGAAACTAATTTCGAATTTAACACGATGTCTGCGTTGATAAACTTCTTTTCAGCAAAAGAGTCTTTAATCGAATGCAGATGGCTGTGCAATGGCAGTCCTTTTCAAGTTCGAGGCTCCTTAAAAACCCTGCTTCTTCTTTTGTTTTATTTTTTTTTTTCCATGAAAGTTTAACTAATTCTCTGTCTGAATTTGTTTGAGGAAATTAAACTGTAAATCACAGCCAAGTAAATAATTTCAACAAAGTTTTCGTAGCTCTTTTGTTATTTATTTCTTACCCTGTGAAATTAAAACAAAGAAAAAAAAAACTGATTTAAAAATTTTAAAAAATGAGAATCCTATTGTATTGTAAAAAAATGAGAATTCAACTAACAAACCAACAAACAAATAAAACAAAATAATAAGCTAATACTAATACGCTGAATTTAATTCTACAGTTTATATAAATGGAAGATAATTTAGAATTTCAAAGTTTGTAAGGAATATAAAAAAATCCTAAATTATAGGAAGATACTTTCGCAATCTTTGTAAAATCAATCTGGATATCCATTTTACCTTTATATTAGCATCACACAAAGACGTATAGAGATTTGTTATAGAAGTACATTATGAGAAGTAGATTGAAACACGTTGATGCAACACCCGCCATAATCTCAACATCTCCTCTTCGTCAGCTTACATATGTCTTAACGTGCCTCAAACTTCGTAGATCATAATTGCTAGTTTACAAAAGCACTTGTCTTTCATTTCCTTACCAAAACACAAAGACATCGTTCCGTGACGTTACCACTATCTTTCAATTTAAATTAAAAAAAAAAATTCCTCTTTCAGAAAATAACAACCTTGAGCAGCGTCATAAAGAGAGTTTTGTAGCTAAATGACAGAATTATAAAATGTTGATTTTTAACATGTCAGTATTCCGTTCATTTAACTCTGTCATCATGGAACGAATGGTAATGTTTTTTTTATAATAAATTTATAAATTCTTCCAATCAAAGAACGAGAAATTTATAGCACGGTAAAGATAGTAGCGGAAGAATATGTGCCAATTTAATCGTAAGAAAAGATACTTTGAAAAAAAAAAAATCTATAAAAGTTAAATGTTTTTTGAGAGGAAGATCCTCAGTCTTGTGTAAGTTAATGGAAAGTAGAAACCACGAACGAATTTTGAAATATATCATGTTCTGAATGAACGCACATTTAGGCAATGGCAGAGGAATAAAAGGTTTGCAGTGGGTGGAGGGACATGTGGCACGGATTTCCGATGACATCAAGAAGTGTGATGAAATGTTTCCCTTGTAAGAACGTCCCCTGGGAAGATCGTGAATGCGGTAGAGAAAGTCTTGAAGGCATTAGATGTTGGTCCAGACTAGATGGATATTGCACAAGGGATTGAAATAAAAACAGATCATTACAACAGCTCTTGTATTTCGAGACCCGTGAATCTTGATTATATTTTTATAGAGGTTGAAATTCAGAATATTGATTCTATTGTAAATGTTGATTACAAAAATTATTCAAAATATTATTGCTTTTTAAACTGTAGGCTTTGCCGAACCTGTCTTTGTTTCACTGTTATTGTCCTTATTGCGATGTTCTTTGCAGAGGAAAGAAATATTAGGTCCTGCAATATTCAATGCATAAATTAAACTCAAGTCACAGTCAGATGTCAATCAAAAATCTTGCAGAAACCAATATATATTAAAAAGTCAATTTCAACGATGATATTTCAGTAGTCCAATAAACAACAGTGACGTTGCAATGCTCTGTTGCACTCATATTCCATACAATGTTCAATTCTTCATCAAAATTCAACCGGAAATGGCAAAAAGGAAATGAAATATAGCACAGCGGAATCTATAGTGCAAGGAAACGAGAAAACATATTGTTTACAGAGAAGTTTCATTTTGAACTTTCATATGAAACTTGAAAAAAACCTCTTAGATATTGTTGATGATAGTTTTTTTTACATTTCGAGCTGAGGATTCATAAGAGAAAGTCATGTTAATTTAACTTGGGTTGATAACAAGAAATTAATACAACACGAATGATAAGCAAGCAAGCAATTAGACAAAGAATCATCGTTATCTCTTTTAACTTTTTACGTTAATTCATTGGCATGAGTTTGTTTCTAAGCTGAAGTGTTGTTAACCGTCACAAGATGGTGTATAGAACGTTGGTCAATCATTTGTAGAAACAGTGCTTCAGTGGTTGCTACATGGTACAATCCAAATAACATCAGCGCACGTACTACTAAGTCAACAACTGAATGCACGAGAGATCACTTCCAAAATCATGTTACTCCTCAGTGAGTCACGTCGTTCTGTCTCTTTAACCAAACCACTCATCACTTGACCCCTACTGTTGGATTATTGACGCTTTCGGTTACTGGCTGTGCGCCACATTTTTTCACAGTTGAACAAAAAAAGATAGTTAGTATTTAGTAATATGTACATCAGTGAATCTAATAAACATTCACAGTGAATATCGAATTTATAATCGAAGTTATATTTGTTCCAAATAATTGTATATTGGCACATGTTTCCAATAACAATAATCGAAAGATTAACAAAAGATAATCTTAAAGTTAATGTTTCATTTAGTTCACTTCTGATTGACATTTATAGCTTAAATGAAATAAATAGCAAACAGTCAGTATCTCAGATTCCTTCTAACAATATCTACTGAGTGTGTATGTGTGTAATAGCTTTCGAACCGCTTGATAGATCTTCTTGTAACCTAGCTTGCTTATTTAGCACCAAGAGACAATTTAGATAACTTTTGTATTTGAACACTTTTCAGTGTGGGTTCTTGCCAGAAATTATGAAAGTGACAGACACGTCCCAGAAAAGCATTAGAATTTTTTTTCAATGTTTATATTATTAGAACTTTCTATTGGCCTCGACAAGCGGCGATAATTGTGAGCTATTTCGCCGAAGAATCTTTGCTCAAAAACAAAATTAAAAGTATGTTATTTTAAGTATGTTTCAAGTTCTTTCAAAAATTTAGTACTTACAATTTCGGTGCTACTAGATGAAAACCTCCGATTATCAATTTGGTTAATGCCCGCTTTGATTTTTCAAGATCTTTTGAAGTAAGAAATAAAAACAAACAAATGCGGTGTCAAGGAAGATAATTTATTTTTCTTTCCTTTTTCCTCTTTCTGTACTGTTTTCGATTGATTGACACTCCAGAGTAATAATTGCGTTTCCTTTAATGCCATTATAATTTGGGAAATTATCTCCCGAATGATTTTATTGTACCATATTCTCAAAAAGGCAGCACAAATCGTGACTTCATTTCACTAAAGAGAATACCTGGAGGCCAACTTCAGTCATACCTTGAAAGATTCCCACCAGAATGAATTAATTAATAGCAGTAATTTCACAACGCAAACATACTATACAGCTCTAGGATATTTCTTAATGTTTTCACTCCTTTAAATATTCATCAGACTGCATTTTTAATTAAACGATTTATTGTTTTCGTAATGAAATTCAATATCTTCCTTTCAGATAAATGCAGGCAATAATGTTTTGACATTCTATTTAAAAAGGCCTCTCCATTTTATACCTCCAAGCTCAAAATATTGATAATAGTAAATGTGTATTTTAGCTGTGATACGAAGTGGAAGTTGGAAGTATCGAATAAAGTTTATAATTTGAGCATTTTATGGGAAATTGATTACTTCCGAAATGTTTAATCAAAATTGCAGAAATCGATATAACATAATAACCCTTTGCCGTTCGTGCATTTGTAACTTAAAACATTTTTAAATGTTTTGAAATTCTTTGTGATTTACTGCTTATAAATTTTCAGATGAGGTGGGCGTTATGGTAAAAGTTGAAAAGCTGAAAATCAAAAAAGTTTATATAACATATAAATGGAAGATGTATGCCAAAGAATGTATTTTGGCTGTAAATTATCCACATAGGAATAAAGATAGACTGCTTAATTTTTACTAATTCCTTTTTGTTTTTATTTAGCAAGAAACGATAACTGTAGACTATTTTACCGATAAATTGTTGCCCAAAAAATACATCACACTTTGAGACATTAAGCTAGCGAGGCCAAAACAGTACAGAAGAAAGACAAACATCCAATTTAGCTTTGCGATTCAAACCTATGTTAAAGGTTTCAACGATTTAGAAGAACATTTTTGGTAGACAATTCGATTACACCTGAATGGCTGTTACTGTAATGTGATTGTAGGGTTGTAATGCTTAATTACGAATGATAATCCATACAACAAATGCTTTGAATATTAGAAAACAACATAAGAATTTGTAAAAAAGCAATTTCATCTGCTCTTGATGAGTCAACCGACCTCGATTTAAATCCGGCTCTACGGTATCGTTAAGAAATATCGGCAAGATATTGTGTAACAGTCCCGAATTCCATTTGTACCATCTCATTAGATTATTTCAGAATTGACTTTTTACTTAATCGATTGCTGTAACCCTTATTTTGGTAATTTCTGTTGCAAAATATAAATGATTATGATGTCGTGGAACCATTTCCTTAGTCTTTATAGTTGGCATAATAGTAAGACGATTATTTGGAAGCACTGTTTCTTTCGATCTTTTGTTCGATCGCCTTCATTCCCCTTCTAAGTTGAGACGCTTGTGAGTTTGGCTCCAGGAAAAAGTGCGCGTTCGTTTGTTGAGTGGGAATTGGATTCCTTCCATGTGTTTTTCATAATCGGCATTTTCTGGTTCCCTTTCTACATCATCCTTTCTACAAATGGATATTTAAGATGAAGACAAAAGAAAATAAAAGCAGTTTTTTGTTGCACTGACCAAAGAAGGAAGAAAAAATTATGAATTGATCTAAATCTATGTCATTGCTAGAAAATTGCAGTAATACTTATTTTTCAGATTTCAATTATTTATTTTATTTTTAATTCCTCTTTTCGAAAATAAGGAAGATTTGTTTGAATTATATTTGAATTATTTGTTTGTATTATATCATAACAAATATACTGATCTTAGAAAAACATGTTTTTCTAAGATCAGTATCTTTTATCATTTTTTTTTTCATTATACTAGCGTTGTGCCTCTTGTTCTTTAATGCCGCATCTCAAAACTTAACATGAACTGAGTTTTGTTTAAACATTACTCCAGAAATATAATTATAATAAATAAATACAACATCTTCATCTTTTCAAAAACAAGAAGGAAGAACTCTACCGCCCGAAGAAGCAGATAAAATATATCTGCGAAATATAGCGATGTTTTTGAAAAGATGAAGATGTTGTATTTATTTATTATGAACTGAGTTTATTAACACAGACCCACTACTGCTTTGACAAACTAAAGCACCAAACTAAAAGTTATATTAGAACTTTAAGCAAGATATTTTAAGTGAATTGTAGTATTTAGCAATGGAAACCATCAAATGCTTAAGTTGAAATTTTCTTTATTTCATAAACTAAAGGGCTCTGCATTATGCTCTCAGTGTTTTATTAATCATGAAGTTGCTAGAAAAATTTGTTTTGCTGCAAGTATTTATGTTGACAAATTAAAATACACATGTAATATAAATATGTATTAAATTACTGCAGAATTTTATATATCTGTAGCTTTGTATGGATAGACTTACTCTTATTTATTACCTATGTAAATATTGTATACTTAGTTATAATATATGTAAATCATAACATAAGTTAGCCTTTTTGCGAAAAACCCCCCAGCTAAATGATTGGTCATCATTAAGAAAACTTGGATACTAAAACTGTAACGTCCCAAACACACTATTTTTATTAAACTTATTGGCCATTGAACTTATTGAAAAACATCTGTTAGGCCACGTTATCCTATTCATTGTTTGTTTTCAGCCAGGACAGGCTTAAACATCAGTGTGGAGCTCATGGTAATAGGGCAGAATAGTCTATCTTCGGAAAGTTGGTAAAGTCCAAATACTCTGCAAAGCGATACGCGAAGAGCAGTAATGCCCTGGTTCTGTCATCATATAGGAAGGCACTACACTGAAAGAACTACAGCTGAACTTGAATCCAGTGATACTCTTGTACAGAACTAAAAGTATTTCGTATGTTATTAAACATACTATGGTTCGCTATATAAAAATAAATATAATCCTAAGCCTTACAACATAACTCTTAGCTCCTAAGAGTGCAACTGGAACCTGTTCACATTGAAAACAATTCTTTACTTAATTACTCGAAGACAAAATCGAAAAAAGATGTATTTATAACTATGAAAATATTCTGAATGAAATTGCTAAGATCAGAAAATAATTAGTAAGAGAAAATCTTAATTTGTAAATGCATATTAATTCACCGATCAAATTGAATAAAATAAATGAAAATATTCTACTAAACTTAAATTGTTGGAGATCAATGAAAGTATGTTTCTGAGGTTTCAATTTTTGATAACTGAATAAAATGTTTTGCTTTTTTTATTCTCAAAGTAAATTAGATGTTAGTAGTGTTTCACGATAGTGGTGATGTAACGTCTCTTTATGTAAAAGCAGTTGAGGTTAAGTTCAAAGAAGCTTTTGTAATATGAAATTAAATGACTAGAATTAGAAAAAAAAAAAACGTTTTCGCTTCTTTTGTGCGGGTGTTTGACTCTCTTCTCACGTAAGTCTTTATCAGTCTTTTCAACAAATCCAAAATAACAGTGCCAACTACTTTTTTCTTCTTCTTCCAATTGAATCTTTTAAAGAGAGCGGTTGGTGGATGGTATCAGGTGGACGTGCACCTGTCTGAATCCATCTTCCCTAGCAGACAATGGCGGTCTCTTTCGTTGTTGTCACCTGCTTTGACTCGCTGGCGATTACATGTCCCTAGAGAATTGCACGGGCAGCAATCAGAGGAGGACTCTGGTCTGGGGCTCCAGGGACGTCGTTCGGAATTGGGTTCTTGATGCAGTGGCTACCCAACGCAACCAACCAAATCCGCCAGCTTCGTCTTCCTTGTTATGAGCCACAAAATCCATCAAGACATACCGTCCATCAGCAGCAAATGATCTATTGTGAGCCACTCGCTAAGAGTTTAGGAAGGAAAGACCAACTTACTGTTATATTGGATCAGACAGAACAATATAAAAGTTACCATCGTTATTGAAAGAATGATAGCTATACATTGGAAAATATAGCATTGCCTTCATATCCAGTAACCAAAAGTTAACATATGTAGAAGAGTATTAGCAAATTATTATGACTATAGTAACAAATAGAAGGTTAAATTGTACTTTTATAGATAGTATTGTACTGTTGAATACTTATAGCTTTTAAATAGGAAATAAATGTTCTTGGTTTTATTCCAAAATTCTTCCTTCTTTTAGGAAAATTCTTGCAGAAAATCCTTTTAAAAAAAGAAAACGAAATAAAAAATAAACAGTGTAAAAAATGTATCTATCAAAAAAGCAAAGCATCAAAATTCTAAAAACAATAATGAAATCGATTAGAATAAAGATGCAAATAAAGTAGAATAAAATATAACTTATAACTACAATATGGATGCGAGTTTGCTTTTTTCTTTCTTTTTTTATACTTGAATACGACTGTGGGAGAACTGTTTCAGCACTTGTTAACAGGATAGCCAAACTGGTCAGCTCAAATATATGAAGAAGGTATCGTATTCCAAAAACGAATATAACACAAAAATAAACAATTTCAAAGAAAATTAGCAATAAAAGTCACAGAAATCACTTGTTTACAACTCTGGGTCAAGCAAATAAGAAAATTAAAATGATTAAGTATTCTCAAGTTTCAGTATTCTCCTTATTATAATTCTTGTAGTGTATGTTCAGTCTTTTGAAATATGATCGTGAAACCTTCAGGCGGGTGGGTGGGAGGAAGAGAGAGATGACATGAGTGATATTGGGAGAGTTGTAATTGATTAATAGCGATGAAGATGAGATAAAAATAAGAAAAACGAAGGCGATTAAAAAAAAAGAACATACAATCACAATTGATAAGCTTTTGATAACTGATTTATAACAGGAAAATTATGAAGGATCCCCTGAAATTTTACATTATTAATTTTTTCAATTGATTATCCTTAACTCCATGGAATTTTTCAGTTAATTTTATTTTAAAAAGATATTGATTTGCAATCCTGAAAATTAAATAAGAGCAGCCATGGTGACTAAATATTTTAATTTATTTACTGTCGTTTACTGCATTTAAATTACTAAGTTGTAATGGAAAGACATCTGGTGTAAAATGGAATAAAGACAGCTGGTGTTTATAGTTTAAACAATTTTTTCAGCAAAAAAAAAAAAATACAATGATTTCCTGTTCCGTTTAGTTTTATTCACCAACTTGGTTTATCAAACAAAAAAACAGTCTCTAAAAACTATCTATTCTCTGTTAAGATTTGGATTCGTGATTTCCATAATGAATGTTTGGGCTGTGAAGGTCTATAGGAGTGATATTGAGAGAGAGAGAGGCTGTACTATGTTTATTATACTTTCTCCTTGTTTAATCCAGGAGAAAATTTTTCAACGAATTTTAAATGTTTTCTAGTATTCCTTTATTTTTATTGTGATATTCCTTAATTCTATTTCTTTGATCATCTATTTAACGACAAAAGGCCTAAATAATGTAGAATCCTACATTAGATATTAGCTATTTCTTTCATTTCGTCCATGTAAAGATTCGTTTAGATGATTTTTCCTGCCTTTCAGTAAAAGATGATCAGAGGATGGATCCAATCCAGTCATTCACTTGACGAGTAACTTTTTTCTATCTTATTTTGTTTTTTTAATTTTAACCACATTACTTGAAGGTTCAGGCAATGCATTACTGTAAATTTTTGTTTTAAAGAGATTCCAGAGGATTACAGTTTACTCAATATACACTCTTTGACAAAAAAATCGACCACACCGAAAAAACAGTTCGATAGTAGTGAAACTTTAAATTTTTACGTGAAATAAATTAAATTAAAGACAGAAGCCAACACACTAATTAAAGAGTAAAAAACATTAAACACATTAAAAAGGGAACGACATGTTTCGCCTAGATTAACTGAACTTTTGCAAGTAAGAAATCCCAAGGAATACAGACGATTAAATACGGAGATTTCTTACTTGCAAAAGTCCAGTTAACCTGGACGAAACATGTCGTTCCCTTTTTAATGTGTTTAATGTTTTTTACACTTTTATTTGTGTGTTGACTTCTGTCTTTAATTTAGTAATGAAAATTCACATCCACAAACCTTTCGACGGAAAATGCAAATGATCAAACATTCGCATCTGATGAATGAATAGCTGGCGCATTGGGACTAAGCATCGTGATGGCGTTTATAAATAGCGAATCTCGATTTCAGGAACAAAACTTCCAGTGGATTTTCGATTGAGTTTTCCTACCTTGACTGTAGCAATACCACCCCAGAATGTCGATTAGCCCGCCAATTGGGGGCCCTTTGGCAAAAAATCCCATCCGCCAACTGTACGAATCAATGCCTTGTAGGGTGACAGCTTGTATCCAGGCCAGAAGTGGACCAATACACGCCGTACTGTCTTCCTCACTTTGTATAGCTCTTTCTGTCCAATAAATCATCCACTGTTCTGAATCTAATCATTTTTCGTTTTCTGTACATATTAGATTATATGTATCAACTTTTGTCTCAATTGAATAATTTCTTCTTGGTGCGTTGATTTTATTGTCAAAGAGTGTACACACTCAAAGAGTGTACTTCACCAAGAGAATTTCAAGCGTATTAACTGTTAATTCTTAAAAATCATCATCTTTATCCTTGGAATGACAGCATAGGAAAATTAGCCTGATGAGTTATGCATAACGAGGCTCCGGTAGTCCAGTGGTTTAGACGCTGGTCTGTGGATTGGAGGAGCCCGGATTCAATTTCCGGCGATGATCGGGGTTTTCACGTTTATTTCTCCTCCAGATGGAGCCCAAGGTTTACTCTACCCTCTGTCAAATGGGTACCGGGTTTCTTACCAGCGGGTTTGTGGGCGGGGAGGTGGCGTAAAGTTATCCATCCGAATTCAACTGGTCGAGAGTCACTGGGAGCCTAATCTCCTGCGCACCTAAGGCCTGTAATCGGTACAACTTTACGACACAAATAATATTCTGTCATTTGCACATATTAAGCAAACTTGAATATTTAATTCTACTCTAATATTTGAAGACCCTTACTCAAGTCTCATAAGAATTTACATTGAACTTTTCAGAACGATGAAAATTCTTCTTTATTACTTTTCCAAGCAACAGGACATGAAAACAAACTATATCCTATTGTTTCTTTTTGTTTGGTATTTTCCAATTAAGCATTTTCGAACTTTCCATTAGTCAAAACAAGTCGGAAATTTGTCAATAGTGAAAGGGTTACCGCGTGATCATGTTTGAATTCATGGCAATCGTAAATCTTTTCAAATATCGACTTCCGGTGCCATAGATTTGGTAGGACGTCATAGAAAAGGGCTTCATAAATTAATCATGGAATGAAATCCACCACCAATACATTCCTCTCTCTCCTATTTCCAGATATTTACGAATTACGGCGCCACAAGACCTTGTAGGACGCACTTTAATAAATCAGGATTTTTCTTTTTTCGCAGAAGCAAAACAACCTTTTCTCTGCGGAGAAGAAGAAAAAAAAAGCAGTGGAATGAAGAATCGCGAATTGCGAAGGAGAAAACAGCAAAGTTGACGTCTAAGATTTCCTCTAGCTTTCACTGCTGACATTTGTTTTTAAATGAAATTTGGCAAGTGAAGAACCAAAAGCTTATTCTTGCCAATATTAGTATTTGAGTTAATCAAAGCATCCTGCCTCCGGAATAGATCACGTGATACACTCTCCGTCTATGAGTCCTCGGATTGTGTCAGACAGGCTTAGAACTATTGTCCATTGCCTGTGAAGACAGCTGTCTGTATAAACTTAAGAGCAAATTTAAATTCAAAATAAACATAAGTTATAATTATTATTGTTTATATAGTTCAACAGTTTTCTGTTACTTGTGCGAAACTAATGTAGCAATGAGAAACAACATGTTTGATGTACACTCCTTTACAACCACACGACTGCCCTTAGCATCCAACACTCAGTAATGAGAAATCGCAGTATAACTGTAAGGTTGTTTTGATATTGTATTTTGATGTTACATAATATGTAAAAGTTAGAAAACGAAAATCTTCTAAAAGATTTTCTTCTCAAATTTTTAATGCACCAAAGTAAATAAGGATTCTCGCACCCCGAGTTACCATTTTGGGAATCTGAGACAGCTGATTCCACCTTGTTAGGCTTCTTCAGTCAGATTTACCCATAATGGTAACTCAAAGTGCATAGAATATATAGAAGATAAATAATATATAGAATCTCAAATTGAAAAAAAAACTGTTAAAATTACCAAGAAAACATAAATAAAACAATTCTTTTTGACTTACATCTTAATAAATTTAGACTTATAAATTTAAGTCAATAAGTAGACAGAGTTAGTAAAATTAACATAGGCAATAAAATTGCAGAACTCTAGAGACGATCGATTTATAATAATAGCTTATTTCATTGACAGAATTAAAAGAAAATTTTTAAAACGTATTTCTTGGCTTAGTCGATCAGTTAACTAATTTATTTATTTATTCTAAATATAATATGCGAAGATTTTAAATAAAAAAAAAATACACTGTCCTTATTTATGAAGAATCTTGTTGTTATTTAAGTTGTTATAAAATCTAAAGGCCTATTGTTTTCGTAACACAATTGGTAGTTTGAATTGAAGTTAAAGTAGTTCTTAAAGAAATACTTCTGGCTATTAAATATATTTCTTCTTTAAAGTCCTTTTCAAATTTCCTGCAACTACAAACGATATTTCACAGAAACCACCATTTCTACGGTGAAAAAAACTATATAAGTATAGTTCTACTTTTTCAAGTTCTGAATTTCGCAAAATAAAATAAGGTGTAATAACAATGTACAAAGACTCATAACAATAGCAATAATGTCTACACTGAAGTCATCAGCGATCTTAATGGCCTAAAAAACAACAACAAATAATAAGTCCTATTCCTCAACAGAAACAACCATTTCTAATGCCAATTATTTTACTTTTTCGTCTTTATTCCGCATTAAGGCCAATCAATAAGATAAGGTGTTACTATTTATCCTTATTGAATATCTCTTTATTGTGCAAGCCTCTATTAAAATTTAGAAATTGAAGAAGCAGAACGATGGTTTCTGTGAAATTTCATTTGTAGTTCTATGAAATTTGAAAATGACTTTAAAGAAGAAATATATTTAATATATAACGAAGAGATTTTTTTATAGTACTTCTGGTTATGTTAAAAATTAAAATCACAAAGAAAAATAATGTAAAAGCAGTCGTCTTAATGAAACTGACTCGTTATTTTCGAAGACTTAGGAACCTCTTCTTGGCCGTCGCAGCAGGGAGTAGAAACGGTTAGGGAGGGAGTGGGGGAGTAGAGTTCGTCTTCGTACCTTCGTCTTCCGGCTTCAGCTCATCAGGTGACTATTACCGTCCAAGTACTGAAAAGCGTCATTAGGTACTAAAGGACCTCGCGGCCACATCTTTGCCGATGTTGTTTGGAGGGTCATTCCATTTCGACACGGTGTCGTTACAGACACAAACTGTGAGTTGTGATGCCTCTTCTACTTACAGCCCCCAATGCAGTGGCCATGGGCTTCTGTCAACTTTATGGCAATTGGTTTCCGAGCCTGTTTTCAGCTGCATTTCCTTATGTCTCCGGGAGGGCATAGGACTCCATTTGCGGACAGACACTGGCCTCTCTTGTAATGATCTTGGTAGGGGCTCATTAGAAATTTTAATCAATACTGCTTTAGAAACCGTCGACTTTGAATATATCTTTCTGAATATATAATTATAATTGTTTAAAGAAATTCACAGGTTCTACATGAATTGAAATATTTCAAGAAAAAAAAATAGTAATAGGATCACATTGAAAATCTCTATATCGACTAATTTTTACTAAATCAATCCTCTAGACAACATTTGTATTTAATTACTTGATCAATTTCGTTTCGGTAAATTAATAAATTTTCACTTATGTAATGCCCTGAAAGATTTAAGGAGAGTTGATGACTAGTTTAGAAAAAAAATATATAACAAAAATAATAAACCGTAGACCATTCAGCACCTGATGACTTATCACAAAGGTTTACTTCCCAAGCACGGTAAATTTACCCAAAATTGGGTAAAAGTGGTTTTTCTTTTTGTACCACTCACCTCGGAATAAACATTAAAATTTAACGTAAAACTGTAGAAGAAGTAGAAATACTCTGAAAAAATTGATCAGTGAGTGTGCACCGATACTCTAAATGTCTAACAAGTATTTACTTGCTGTTTAATAAACATTCCCTATTATTTAATTCAGTCATTTTTTTTTCAATCCCCGATAGTGTTAATGCAGTTTAAACGATGGAGTTTAGATCAAGCAGTCAGTGCAAAATGTTTCTTAAAGAAAATAAGAATATTTGGAGTACTTTTGATTAACAATTCACGATGAATATCCTGTGGGAGCTGAGGAGACCATGATGCAATTATTACCGTTTCCAAGCACCTACAGGTGTGAAATAGGATTTTCCACTCTTGTCTTCATAAAAAAACACTTGATAAAAACTGTTGCTGATCGCTGAATATGATGTGAGATATGTCTCTAATTGCTCCCAATTTTGTGGAACTAGTAAACAAGATGGAGCAATACTTATTAGGGCCTGGGTGATGAAATATTCATTGTGAAATACTATCAAATTTTTTGCTAAAATGTTTAGAGGTGTTTAAAATAAAGACATTGGATCAAATAAAATGCTTGCTTACTATCTTTTAGCGATATGTCTTCACTTGTCATATCTGTACAGTTAGGGCTTTACGTTACGTACAGTTACGGCTTTACGTTACGTACAGTTACGGCTTTACGTTACGTACAGTTACGGCTTTACGATTTCCTGATAAGCGGTTTCGGAAATAATGAAGGAAAAAGTTTGGGAAGCAGTAAGTTATCACCTTAAATTCAATTACTTTTTAAACTTTACTTGTATTTTAAAAAAAAAAACCACCTCCTTTTTAGAACAGTGGATTTCTGGATTTTGAGGGTGAACCTCCAGAATTGTATAAATGAATTAAATTCCATTATTAGTGAACTAACAGTAGATAATTTAAGTTAACCCAGTTGTTGGGACACAATCACAAACACATTTGATTGGTTTTATTGAGCCTCAGTTTACTAGGAGACAAAAAAATGAACTTTAAGTATTTGAGTAAATTAATGGACCTCAAAGAATACGAAATCAAAAACCTTCAAAGCAGATTTTCCACTGAAATATTATTTTAGAATTGATCATTCTTTTTTCTTCTTCGTAATATTCTCAGTCAATATCATCTCAACTTTAAACCACAAAGACGGTTTCTTTTTTCTTTCAACTTAAAAACTCTTCAAAAAAAGAGAAGTAAAAAAAAAAAAAATAATAATCTTTTGAGGAGAAACTATTTTCCATAATAATGATAGTCGAATACGATGGCAGATTTAAGGACTCTTGTATTATTCATAAAGATATAGCTCTAGGTAAATCTCCCAAGATGAACTAAATCCATTTTTCTTGCCGACATTGCAGACATCCTTTGCTCTATTTTTCTGTTTCTGTTCTAACGGACCTCCATCTGCTTTGGAAAGACTAATGTTACTCTTCTCTTTATCAAAGGCAAAGAAAATTAATGAAACATATTCTAATTATAAGTTAAAATTGATTTATTCTTAAAACAAACATCAGATCATTGTTGATTAACTC
Organism: Thereuonema tuberculata; assembly: GCA_023159025.1. Taxonomy (NCBI): domain Eukaryota; kingdom Metazoa; phylum Arthropoda; class Chilopoda; order Scutigeromorpha; family Scutigeridae; genus Thereuonema; species Thereuonema tuberculata. The sequence continues at coordinate 5,887,282 of JAFIDM010005346.1, forward strand.
CAGTTCATTTTTTAAGAATACCTTAAAGTTAGTAGTAAATTAAAAATTTTAAATTTATAATTAAAATATACAGTATTCTTCTTCTTGTTTTAATTATTATTTTTACAAAAATAGCTGTCGGGCGATTTTAGTGAAGATACCGTCATTTCTTTCATTATTACTTAAAGTAGAAACAGTCTCCAAGTTCTGGATTTTTCTTCAAAAACCCTTGCAGGGTTCTTGAGATACTTTTTATGTGAAGCTTTAAAAAAATATTTCCAAAATTAGAAATAGCACAATTAATTTTCATCTCCCATATTTATTAATTTAAAATGAAAATTACAAAAAGCTTTCAAATTACATAAATTACAAAATTTCATTATATTTAAGACTAGCTGTACCCGGCATGCGTTGCAATGCCACTCAAAGAAAGAAAGGACTCGTGAGAAGGGGCCGTAAATATAAGGTCCCGGTGTCGGTCGGGGGTGGGACACTTCAGCCTTTGTGTTGGCTTCCTCCCACCCAAGTGTGGTGTCCCTGCCCCAAATAGGAGAGCGAATTTTTCCCTTTTTTGCAATTGACTTGGGGGGCCCGAGAAGGGGCCCTAAAATTAAGGTCCCGATGTCGATCGGGGGTGGGACACTTAGGCCCATGTGTCGCCATCCCCCCACCCAAGTGGGGTGTCCCTGCCCCCCATAGGAGAGCGAATTTTTCCTTATTTGCAATTGATTTGGGGGCCCGAGAAGGGGCCCTAAATATAAGGTCCCGGTGTCGGTCGGGATGGGACACTTCAGCCTTTGTGTTGGCTTCCTCCCACCCAAGTGTGTTGTCCCTGCCCCCAATAGGAGAGTGAATTTTTCACTTTACACAATATTTGTGTAGTTCTTATTTTCACCACCAGGTGGATATTGGGTTTTTCAGGGCTTCTACCCCTTTTCAACGCCTTTTGGGGGGGGGGGGCGGGTTCTAAGGTAGCCTATCTTTTGCGCAGGGTCCTAAAGAGTAATTCTGCAAAGTTTGGTCCAGATAGGTCAAAGGGCCTAGGAGTGTATAAAGGACAAAGAAACAAAGAAAGAAAGAAAGAAAGATACATTCATTTTTATATATATAGATAAAAAAAAAAACCACTTTTATTAGCATTTTACGTAAATGTTAATAATTTTGTTGCTTAATTTTTAATATCCAATTTTGTTAATTCCGTATTACTTTCTGAATCTTATCATATCATTTTTTTTTTTTAGAATAAACCATTTGGAAACAAAACATAGTCGGCGTAGCTTGGTCTTATGTTTTGCCAATGAATATCATTTAAATACGTTTCAGAAACATAAATCGTGGGGGAAAAAAATAGACAGAAATCGTTACGAATTGCCCAAGAAAGTTGATTGTTTTGATCCATTAAGTAAATTAAAGAAGCTGTTGGTCGGATCGAAGTAATAATCTATTTCGAGAGTCAGTGAAGTTAATATAATATCCACTGTTCAAGAAACATTTATTTAATACCGAGCAGATTAATAAGTAATAATTCTGTTTAATTACATATCGTTTTTAGAACTGTTGTCTTAATCCCAATGGTGAACAAACAGTACTTTACTTACTGAAAGACAGTACTCCTACAGTTTCTTACTCTACACAGTATTTTTTGACTGAAATATGAAATACAAATATTGATATTTGGAAGAAATCCTGAAAAATAGTTTTTCATTCAGGAAATTCAGCTTTTCTAATGCTTTTGACCGAGTAGTGTTGAATCAGTTGACTCGGACTGAAAGAGCCTGGTTCAATCCCCAGAGAAGGTCGGGAACTTTTTCACGTTGAATTCTCCTCCTGACGTGTCGTAGGGTCCACCCAACCGTCTATAGAATGGGTACTATTGTTTTGTTTTGTTTTTCCAGGGAATCAAAGTGTGCAGACTGATTACCCGACCTCAACTTGTTAGTCCCATTGGTCTCGGAAGCTTTACCTCACATTGGCCTGCAGTGGGATGCGGTAACTTTTTTTAAGACGTGAATTAACTAAAACAATTCAAATAAAGCCAGAACTAAAAGTTGTGGTTACTTTCTTTCTTCATATCTTTATGAAGGGAAACAGAAATGACTAATTTTTTAAAAGTAGTACTTGACAAGAATGTTATTTTAAAACAACTGAGTGACTTTTTGAAGGATGTCTTTGATGCTTTAAAGATTAGATTTTTTTTTTTTAGGTTTTCGGAATCAATTTATAATTCTTGCAGATGTTATAAGTAGTAAAAAGTACATTTTGTATTTTTGTCTTTTCATTTCGAAAATGGGCTCGGGTACATCTGCTAAAAAAGTTGCAAAAAGTAGCTAAATACGGAACACCTGTGAAACCTTCGATTTCTGATAAACCTGAGAAACCTTCGATTTCTCTTCCAAATTATTCACTACTCTATGCATTTTTGTTATCATGCTAAAATGATTATCTGTCGTGTTTTTCTTGTCTTTACGGTATTTCTTTCCAAATTTATTCTTGGTTCCTTTATTAGACAAAAAAAAAACTGAAACTATCATTTAACCCTGTTATGAAAACATTTAATTTACATGCATACTGAATATTGTTATCATGTTATTTGCATAATTCACCCTTCCAAAAAAATAAATCTACGTTTATCTAAGTTACTGCCTGTAGGTAAATTTGCTTCTTCTCTAAAACAACTCATGAGAAAAATTGACCGAAAACACGGTTGCTAAGTAATTGACTGCCAAAACACCTAACTGCTGTTTGTGCATAAGCTGCAACTTAATGAGTTGATGAAACTTTTTTTTCGCTTTTTCTTCCGACAAATTGGAAAGCTGCGGTTTCTGCTGCAGGAGTTATCACATCTACCCTCATTGTTTGCTCTTTTTTTCCTTTTCTTTTCGTATTAAGTTTCTGCCGAAAGAAGTTGCTGACTATTCTTCAAAGAGAAAATGGCTTCGAAACCTAGTAAGCGAAATAGGAGGTCCAAAACGAAACCCTCCCGCAGGGATGAAGATCCATTGTATTCATTAGTTGCTATCATGTTATGTTGTTTTTTTCGTTGCATTGCTTAATGATTTTATTGTGGTTCATTCTTGGCATCTCTTTGGTCTCTTGTAAACATCTGCTTCGAACAAAATAATTGTTATCGTTGAAGAAGGTTCAACAACAACACTGTTCCAAACAATTCAACAACACAAAAATTGAGCCTATTCTGGAATAATTTAATAATTTTTAGTAACAGCAATGTTACAGTTAAAGCAAGAAAACAAAAGATAGGTAAAGATACAGAAAGGTATAGCACATGGGAATTCGTTTGGAGATCACCCAGACTTAAGGAAATGGAAGCGGCTAATGTTCTTCAATATCATAGTAATGAATTGAATGTATTCTTCTCCTATTGGTCCGTTATGTACTAACGTTATTACAAGTTTCCTTATAAGCATTTAACGTTACCATTGCAGAACAAAATGTTTTTGGTTTATGTAGTTCAGCAACGGTTAGTTGAGCGGACGGATAGGTTAATTGATTTCAAAACTTTTATTATTTTAATCCTTTTTCTTTTTTTATTTTATTATTAAAGGGCCTTTTAGTCCTTAGATCAAACCTACAATATTCTGTCAATACGAATAAATATGAATTTCAACTCTTCTTCTTTATATATTTGTTGATATACGTCAAAAACAAAGATCTCATGTTTTGTTTTGGTAAAGAGTCAATGATACACAAGCTATATTCTAGAAACTAATGTATGGCATCACAATATTCTATCGTAAATTTCTATAGCAAAGTCTTAAAACCAGTTAAACATTGAGTCGAATGCTTTGCCGTTAAGGTGTGGCTTTGCGGTTAAAGCTATTTCTTAATTCATTAAGCTTAAACATAGGTACAGTGTCCTGAGTTTGACTTTCTTGTTCTGGGATATAATATGAATTCCTTTCTATGATCGCTGGGTCAGATAGACTAGTAGTCTAAGGCGATGGACTGCGGACTGGAGTAGCCAGATTCATTTGCCGGCGGTGGTCCGTAGTTATTTCTCGGACCCAAGGGTTCTTCCAACCCTGCCCCAAAGTTTCTTACTCCGGGGATTAAAGGCCGGCGAGCGTCCGTCAGACCAACCTACCCAACCATCCCATTGGTCAAGAATCGTGAGGAGCCTACTTGGTAGATTTAGGCTCCACCCAGATGGTCTGTAGTGGAGTACCTTTCTTTCCCTCTATGGTATAGCCAGCGCAATGATTCTCCGGCATAATCCGTTGTTGAGGCCAAAGTTCAAAGAGTCCGGATATTAGAATAGGAAGCAAAAGAAAAAAACAACTATTTGATGCTCTAAGAACTGTTCAATCCAATTCAAAAGAATAAAAAAGCAGCTTTATTTTCTTTGAGCCTTTTCTAATAAGAAACTATTTAAATCCTACAGTAAATCCTTTAGTTAATAGAATATTTACTAAAGTTACTACAGCTAGCATTAAATATAGTAAAAATCATCAAAGGCTTCATAATCCAGAAGTTTTAATCCAGAATATTACAGATTTTATATAAGATATTATCTTAAAGGGTCCACAATCATTAAGGAACGTCTCTAATTTAAATTATGTTTTGAAACATAATTTTTATTTTTATTTTTTTACATCTGATGGTATCTCAGATAGAAGCAAAATTGGAGACTGATCTGTTTGTTGTCAAACAAATCAATTTTGAATTAAACATCATACATTGGAATTGTTTTGCAGATTGATTTCTCTCCATGGAAATTGGATTGTTAGTAGGACTTACTGAACAGAATCGCGTTACAACTGATAAGCCTGATTTATGATGGTGGCGGGCAAAGTGTCATGTGTATGTCATGATGAATCTATACCAGCAGCCACTCTGCATGGGAGGAAGCAAAGGACAAGCCATCGCCCCGGCGTTGCTCTCGACCACAACATCCACCCACATCTACATTTGAGACCTTTCGGGAAAATGGGCACCATTTTTCTTTCATTCTTATCGTAAATCCTTGCTGTCCAATGATAAATTGTCGTAGCTGGTTTTTCATAATAGAACTCTAAATGATCGCTTTCTTCTTCTCCTGAAACGTTTCAAATGTAATCATGTTACAGTGCTATTTTCTTTCTGCAGAAGGACATGTTATATTAGTAATAACTACCAAATATAAATGACCATCCAGTTATTATTTAGAAACTGATTTTTTTTCCAAGGATACCAAAAACATCGGGCCTAAATTATTTGGATGAAATATAATACAGAAAACTAACTTCAAGATGTTGATGAAATTAGTGTTGAGGATCTTTTTTCCTATTTATTATAGATTAGAATTTTCCGACTGACACCGAAAATTTCTTTTACTGAACTTGCATATTAATCATATTAATCAATGAACTTTGAAAGTCTAGATTATCCAGCAAATTTTACTTACTAACCAAAAAAATAACCCCACTTTAGTTTGATGGTAAAGCTTTTAGAAAACTTCTGGACTTCTTGTAGAAGATAGTACTACATAAACGAAACTCTCTTACAGAAAAAAACCAAGTCTAGAAAGGTTTATGAGATTCCTCGACAGAATTGCAGTTTTCGTTTGATCAGCTATTGCAACGTGTTTGTAACATAAAAATTTTGATAATTGTTTTTAACATTCACTAATTCAGCAAAAGAATTGGTTACTTCTGATTTTGGAAACTCCGTTTTCCAAATTCTAGTAAATAATATGGTTATATAGAGGCAGCTGTCATTATTTTGAGATAATCCCCCTGCTAATAAATAAATTCCTATTTTTTTATTATTACTTCCAAATTGGAACTGAGTCAGAAGACAATACAATAATTTTGTCATTGGAAAATCTGTTTTTTTTCCACTTTGCTAAATGAATTCTTTGAAATTTGAATTTGCTTTTTTTCTAGGATACCTTTTTTATTCCTTAAACTTTGTTGTATATATTTTAGTGTTGTATATATTCATTTCTATGTTTAACACAACATTAATTCAAGGAATTCCATTCCAGTTTGGGTATTTTTTTTCTATCCTAATGTAAAGAGCTTTCAGATGAGTCGAGGGACGGAAAGAAGAGAAGAGTCGGGGTAATTGGCAAGGTCAGTGCATTTGGCAGACCCTTCTGCGTCCTTCGGTTTTGTCCAACAAGATCTTCATCCCTTGTTGCCTGACACTAATGGAGGCGGACGGGGGGGAAAAAAGAACGGAATGCGGACGCTGCACTGGATTATGAAGACTCGCTACCCATTCAGAGCGCCACCTAGCAAGGGGAAATTGTTGTGTCGCTGGGAAAAGAGAACATATCTGTAGTGCATATGCTTCGGAATCTTCATAAACCCAATGGAATTCGTGTAATTAGAAAATAGACCCTTCTGTATTATTGGCTACATTGTTGCTTGTGGTTTGTTTTTATGATAAACATAGTTGGAAAACAACAGTGATTCACAGCTAACAGTAATTGTATGTTTGAAACTTGATATTTCTGTAAAAAAAAAAAGTAAATGATTTCCACGAATGAATCGTAAAGATTTCCAATTAATAGATTTGGATCATGTACCAATAATTCAGATTATATTGCAGTTTATATTCAATTGGCGACTGTCAATTAAAGATAGTCAAAGGGGATTTCGTAAAAAACAAAGGAAAAGAAGATCCCTTAAGTTGTATTTCTTAATCTTTTGTGTCTTTTTTAAACATGAAAGGCATTTGTTTTAATTTTTTAAAAAATATTGTTCCTGTAACTGCAAAATATGAGTATAATTATAATTACAGTTGTTGCAAAGGCAAGTATTTTGTTGCAAAGACAAGCATTCGTTGCAAAAGCCCATGATGAATCTGAACTTTCTTGAAGTTTTACCTACAGCTGAGGTTTTTGATGGCAATACTGATTACAGTAAGAATTGTGATAATAAGAATTACTTTTTTGTTCTTTTTTTTTTTTGTTCTTAGTTTTGGATTGCATTACATGATACAGATTCTTTGTGATAAAAAAAAAATCTTATGCGACTTTTGAGGGGGAAAGGGTTTCTACCAAAGAGTTCCCTAAAGCGTTTTTCTAATTGATAGGAGCAGAAACTGACTCCATGAAAAGCAAGTTTCGTTTTGTAGAAGAATAACTTTGTGAAATGATAGAACATATTAAAAGCGTCGTGAAATCAAGACATATCTGTCGCAAGATGACAAATAGCTATAATAAGTGCGTTGCTATATTTTAGTTTCATTAGTTCTTATTCAGAAGCAGTTCAGAATATTCTTAATGTAATTGGCATCTTTCAACAGTTCAGTTTCTTCTAATTTTCTGATTGCCTTTCTTATGGTTCTATCGTTTTAAAGTTTTTTGCAATTGTTTTGATGATAAGCTTTTAGGAGAAAGAGATTTCAGAGGACTATTAATCCTAATTCCTTATTCAAAGAATGGGGGAATAAGGTAATTAATATTGGGAAAAAAACTATCTCTCTCTTCCTTTTAATCATTAAGGTTTAATTTCAGTCGAATTCTTGTTTTTTTTTAACTTGGTCGTTTCTTATTAAAAATGTCCACTTTTATATTTCTTGGAATCATTGCTTTAAGTTTTTCTTCGCATGATTTGCAGAAAGAGAATTTTACTTCTTGAAGATGCCGAGTAATTTTTAATTTGAATCATAATTCAGACTTCTTTTCTTTTTTAATTCCTTCAACGGAGAAAACCCTGTTAACGTTAAGTAATTTATGACTATTAATGTACAAATGTTTGATTAACTGTATTGATTGTTATTTTTAAAATCTTACTTTTAATTCGTGATATGAAATGAGAACCATCCAAACACCCGTTTTGCTTTTAAATTAATTTCTTTGGGGAAATAAAAAGTAAAAAAAAATCTTGAGAGCAAGCGCCTTTTGCCTCGGGTAATATAATCCAAATCTCATTAGAACTTAATTAAACTCTTGTTTCTGCGCCAGTTCCTCTTATATTTAGATTTTAAATAAGTTCATTAATTTAGCAATTACTTGCATAAAAGGAAAATCATATCAACCATCAAAGCAATGTTATCATTTACATTTTAAAAAAAGCTTTTAAAAAAAACAGAGAGAAACGAGAGAAGGTAATTGAAATCATCGTCACTGCACTAATTTCGCTGAAACATTTTTTCCAATTTATCAAAATAGTCGAATGTTGCTCATGAATTCAGTCGTTCTCTTCTTTTCCATTCACTGGTTCAGTGAAAAACCCTGAAAAAGACATCAGGTTTTTGTTTGCTTGGAAAGAAGCGACTCGGGGTTGTTACGATCGTGATACACTGTGTATCTTCTGTCTAAGTCTTTCAGCACGTGCCAGTGAAAGACACGGACATACACTAATCGCATTTGCTCCACGTGTGGATTTACCCCGTAAGGACCCTTCGCAGCGCTGCATTCAGTCCTTCGAAAGTAGAACTCATTGCCTGGTCAGCTTTAGCGTTGTCCGTCCGTCCGTACGTCAAATCACAGCAGAGACAACATTATTATAAAGTTCAACAAATGAAGCTGCTTTTTCTTTTTCGTTGGAACTTAATGGGAAAACAAGATACACTTGGGTGTCAATTTTCATTAACCGTAATGCGCAAAAATAAAACAAAACAAAACAAAAAAAAAAGCTGTTATTAGTCAATAATAAAAAAAAAAGAAATTGAGAATTTAGATAAATAGAATGAGATTCTACCGAAAATTGAGAAGAAAGAATAATAATAATCGAAGATCAGCTTAGAAAAGAAAGAACTTATTACAGGAAAGCAAACTCTAGGGTATTTTTAGCGTTTTTGTTAATAGAACGCCAAGTATTTTGGATGTATTTGCCTGAGTTCTTGATCTGATTGAACAAAACTCAACAGAATCGTCCTTAGAGGAATCTTCTGCTACGATTTCATCTATAGGACGAAGAGTTGTTGGATTAACACGATCATAGACAGATAAGTGTTTGGATTAAACTTGTAATAAGCTGTGGTATCTATCTACCATGCAGGAAAAGCTGATGTTTTTTCAGTTTTACACGTAATTTATTTAAATACAACAGAGGTTCTCTCATTATTTAAATACAAATCTTCCTTTAATGATTTCTTTTTGTTTTTGAGAATGTTTTTGAAGTTTTGTTTCTAAGTTGTTTTGAAACTCTCTTGTTTTTTGATAATTTAATTGACATGAAGAAAAAAAGGCACTGAAAAATCCGCCCTCGACGAATTAATAAGAAGAATTTTTTTGCTGTCTTCTGCTGCAAATAATTGAAGCAGAAACATTCGAGGGAATTTTTTGGCTAAAATAGAAAGTCAGGAATTAGACAGAATTATGTGAGTTAAGATGAGTGGAATGAAGTTGAAAAAGATTAAAAAAAATAATATCGAACCCCAAATGGAAAGGAAAATGAAAACAAGAATTTAGAATTTTAAAAAAATGAATACAAAATATTTTTAACATAAAGTAAAATATTGAATCAGAACTAGAAATTGTAATAAAATCATGTACGTGTGTTGCTGAAGTTGTATTGATTAAAAAGATTACATACCTTAAAATATAATTAAAAAGGTTAAAATGCAACATGTTTCATCCCCGTACGTAGATGCCTTCGGGCGATACACCTGTATCACCAAAACAGAACCAGAAATGTTTGTAATTATTTCAATTTAAGTATTTTGCTTCCAAAATAAAGCTTTTAATTCTAATTAAGAACTACAATTAAGGCTTACAAAAGTATTTGTTAAATGCATTTCATTATTAAATGTAATGTTTCATAACGAACTGAAACTTCTAGTATAATGAAATTTCTATTTTAAAGCTTACATTGTAATGAAAGCTATTTCTGTTTCCAAATGATGCATAGTTAGCCAAGTCAGTGTTTTCTTCACTGAATCCGCTTCTTTTCTGTAGGTGTCATTCATGTCCTAATTTTGTTTTTGTTTTTGTTTTTTCCATTTTCTTTTGACAAATGTAGTTATCTTAAAGACTGTCCCTTTCCATGGAACTTTAGAAGATCGTCCGCGAAAATTAATTTTTATGAATTTGTAAATTACTTTTTGTGAACAATAACGATTGGAAAATAAAATAGGATAGTTAACTAGAGGGTGACGAACATAAAACCGACCCCAATAGGTTTCATGGTATACGCTGTATGTTCGCCTTTAGGGCCGCTTTAATATGCGCCACCCTGTAGAATAAAACAACTAATTTTTTTAAATAGTTATCAGTTTTTAAAACTGATTAAAAATGTGGATCACTAGTGTATTGCGAAGAATTTGTTGAGTATTTGTATCACTGACAATAGTCGAATGAGGCGAGGTCTTAAAAAAAAAGGCCTTCTCACCTAAGAAAAATCAACAAGGAATTCTGCATTATAACAAATTCTATCTAACTTTTAGGGTAGAATGTAAAGGGTTTCTGAAGAATTTGATCATCATCATATCTTGGTGACGTTCATTATATAATCTTCATCCATATTTGAAAAAAAAAAAACAGCACGGCAGTTGATTTTGGCCATCTACTATCTGTTGTTCAGTAAAACATTTAAATAATAAGGCTGTGAATATTATAGAATTGCTATACTAAGATACCTGAAAAACTGAAAGGGCTTGCGCTGATCAACTTACGGAATTTTTTAGGTACTGATACGGTGAAGTTGCTGAAATGTGTGTATTTTTAACAAAAATAGGTTTTGAAATTTCGTAATTAAGTTGATGTTCTTCAACTTTTGAAATCCGAATGACATTTATTAAAACAAAAAATTACTCTTCAGTTGCTGATAAGTAAGAACTTTTTTTTGTTGAAATTAGTCTTAATTGTTTTCGAATGAGAGGGTGTTCTATGATTTGAGTGGAACTGTTATTCAGAGAACTTGTTTCTTCATTGAGGACATTTTGACATCGAGTAAACATCTGCGGTTTTCTTAATCAAAGAAAAGAGAACTCCTTGATTAAGGAAATGCCTTTGTTCTCATGTTTTTCTCGCTATGGTTATTGGTAAACTTCCTCCGGATGAGATGACACTGGCGGTCACATACCGAAGAAAGCCAGAATTAGAAGTTTTTCTGTTGCAATGGGGAAGTTGCTTGACAGGATCAATAGCAATAACATAAAGAAAACAATACAGTTTTATGAGGTTTGATGAATTGTATTCTTCTTTTTTTTTAGAATTTTCTATATATATAAAAAAATTGTTGTCCATACATTTCCAAAACAATGGTTAAAAAGACTTTTACTTATTTCCTATTATTTCTCTTATGTATTGTTTTTTTTTATAGTTTTATAAGGTTTGGTCAGGCCATTATTTATAAGATCCATCATAAGAAATCCATTCATCAGAAAAAACAGATAATGATTTTATTTATTTTCATTTCATAAAATTGATATATCGCCTTTATTTAGAATTTCTTATCAAATGAAATGAACATGTTTTAAAAACGAATCTCTGGATTAGAAATATTTTTAATCTCGGTTTGGAATGTCATTAAAAATTACAGTTCAATTTAGTCAACAAATGAAACTCTAATTTTCTAAATTTGTTTTTTGTTAACAGCTTTAGTTGTTAACAGAGTATTTTCTTGTTCAAGAATCAAGTTTCAGAAAGTTGTCCAAAACTGTTGTGAAGGCGTAAAACAATATATATTTTTTTAAATTTTTGTATTTATGTTTGAATTTTTTAATTCCTACTTCCGACTTAATTATAAATGTAACTTTGGAGATTCTTTTATTTGAATAGCAGTATGGTTCCATTTCAGTTCAATCTTGAGTTGTTGTTATTTTCCCGTTTTGTTTGAATTGAAAGAAAAAAGGAAATAAAAATCTTTTTTCTTCTGTTACTCAGTGCTAACGGTAGACCAATTGCCTGCAATATACAATCACTGTATTATGAAGGATTGGAATTTCTACTTGGTCTGTGGTGTTAAATAGCGAAAGTGCTTAAATTAAGCCTGAAGATTCTACAACGTCGCACAAAGTTCAAGCTCTTCACAGGCATGGACGTATCTTGCAAGCGTAGTAACTGTTGTGAATTTATTGCATGATTTCCTTTGTTTTATTATTGCTGCCGTTGTTGACTGTACTGTGCGAGCTTGCGAGCTTAGCATTGTTGTTGTAGTTGCTGAGCAACGGCCAGAGGGAAAGTAAAAAAAAAGTTGTTGATTTAAGTTTGCTTGTGTATTTTTTTTTGCTTTGTTTATAATTGCCAAGATGGAGTCAGATTTATTGAAAAAAGCCTTCTGATCACAACAGTAACTTTAAAGTTTGGTTGTTGTAGTTTCAGTAGATTCTCACTTTAACTTTTATCAAGTACATATAATCGTGCTAACTGTATCTGTTATCTGAATGAATTAAGTCAATATTAAGTCTTAAAATTCACATCTCTAAGCTGTGGCCTATTCGTACAGGGCTGGTGAACATTATTTTGGCCTTTAATTAGCTTAATGATAAGGTGACTTATTCTCTCACGGATGATACATATGTTGAGACCTAAATTCAAAACCTAAATCATTATTATTTTATTATAAATTTACATTTGTACACATTGATAACAGTTACACTGTATTTAAGTAATGAGAATGTCCAATATTACATTCCATTCATAGGATATTATTGTTAACAATTGAAATTACATCATTGCAAATTTATAATATTTGGAATGGCATTGCTTTTTAAATAATTACATGATACGTATTATAGTTGATGTAGGAATCTGTAATGGATATTGGGTTTTAAAAATCAATAAACCTTATTGATAAAATCCCTTGTTGTAATACATTATTGATGCATAATAGATAGATAGATATGATAGATTATCGATCGATAGAGATTATTCACTGCAACATAATTTTACAGCTTCACATTGAACAAATTGTAATCTAACCACAAATGGAAATGCCTCAAAGCGTCATAAAATGTCTTATTATAAAATATTGAAATTGCAAGAAGAATTTCTTGTATATTTTTTCTGAAAAAATAAATGTTGAAGTCGCATTAAATAAATATCTTATAATATTTAATATCTCTTATTATTACATTACTCATAACATTTATTATAGTAAAGCACTAGAAAACGTTATATATTACCACCTTTTGAGCGAATCTTTTTTGAAGATTATTTTTCCATACTAACTCCTTTATTAAACTTTATAAACAATTCCACATTTTCACATTAAAAGACAATTAATGCTGAAACAAAGAGTCTGTAATTTATTAGCATTACATATGATGTGATTATATTTTCGATAATATAATTATTTTTTCATTTATATTTCATTATTTTCGTAATAATAATTTAGTCTAACTAAATTAAAACTGATTTTTATTATTATTAGAATTATTTTATTTTGAAATATTTCTTATACTAATATTAGTTAGTATTTGTAATTTTCATTATTAAAAAAATAATGAGATATCTGTATTATTATTTATAATAATAAGTAAAATTGTATTTAAAAAATAAAGTTTATGTTTGAATTTACAACAATAATTTGGGCGTAAGAAGTCGTAATTCCTTATTATTATTTATAATTACTTTATTATAAGGTATCATGACTGCTTACGCCCATATTATTGTTGTAAATTCAAACATAAACTTTTTTTTTAAATACAATTTTATTTATTTATTTATTTATTTTGTTTTTTATTCATATTTTGAATAAATCTTTAACATAAATGTCCAGGCATGATTAAGCGATACGGTCATTTCCTTAGATGAAAAACTTTCTTTGGTGACTAAAGCAACTACAGAATTTAGAAATTAACAATTAACTTATGGAACAAATTAGCATCCAAGAATTTTTGTTTCGAAATAATTATATAAATAACAGAAGCAGGTTATGGCAATTGTAAACTGCAAGACATTTGAAAATTAATCCTGTATGTTTCAAGGGCCTCTCTAATAACCAATAAAAGCCTAGGAATCATATGAGAACTATAATTTCATCAGCTTGTTTGCAAGATTTATTTGGTTTTTTAACTATTATTTTGCTGGATAGGGTCTATTCGTTTGTTAGTTACTCCTGCAGTTCCTGGTTTTCGTTGCGTGATTGAGCTCTGCTATCCGAACCACTCCCTCTTATTATCCTGTGGAAAAGGTAGGCACATGAATCAAAAATAAAATGGATTAGGGTGAGCTTAGCCTTTCAAATGACGACGAAGGACGTCCAGAAGATAAATGGCTAATGCTGACCATAATTTTAGAGAGCAGGAATGAAGGTACGTCAAGTTCGTTTATAGATGTAACGTTTATTAGCATTTTGAGCAAATGCCAAAGAGAAATTTAAATTTAATAAAATGCCATCATTCTGCTTGACAAGTAAAAAACTCGAAGCATTTTCTGATCAAAAATGCATTAGAACTTTGATTTGCCTAAAGCTGTTTCCAAGAAAGAAAAAAGAAAAAGAACCTAAATCTTAAAATATGTTGCCTAAGAAACAACATCCTCTCTTTCTGGATTACTTTGCTTTGATTTTCCATATCCCTTACTTTTCTCGTTTTGTCCCTTAAATACATATATTTTAAGTATGTTCGAAATATAACCACTCAGTATTTGATATTGAAAATTATAAAAATATAATTGTAATAATAAAAACTTCATTTGTTCATAATTACTGTATTTACTCGCCTAATTTACTCCCCCCCCCCAATTTCTCTCCCGTTGATTTTAATTTTTACCTCATCTGGAAAACCCATGGCCTGAAAGGGAATTTAATTTCTTTTATTTTATTTTATTTATTTATTTTAAATTTACAATTACAGTTCTACGAGATTCTTCCATGTTGAATCTGTATGTAGGTTCTGAGGGCATTTATTTTATGTAAATTATTACAGAAATATATATACATGAATACATGTTTTAAAATAATATTATTTTGTTATTTTTAATTATAATAACAAACTATAACAGCAACATTACTGAAAGAATTATGATAATCAGTGATAAGTTGAGATTCCAATAAGTGCAATTATTTATTTAAAAGAGTTTGCTAATTTTAAAGATTAATAGTACTGTATATACATATATACTGCATATATAATCAAAGAAAAATAATATTATTTTAAGGAATTTGATAATATTAAATAATAATAAAATCTACATTCTAAACGTATTTTAAAAACTCTTCATTCATGTTATTTCTCTAACTTAAACGTGATTCTGGTAAAAGTCATTCCAGCTTTTGTTGCCCATAAGTCAGAGTTATTTGCGAGAGGCTGGATAAGCACACGGATCACTTTAGCCAATTTTGAGTTTTATAAACGTTTTTGATCTCGGCAAGAAATTTTAACGTCAGTAGTTTTATTATGATTCACCGCATATTTACCTTAATAATAACGGTAATTTTTATATTTATAACAAGTTTTTATTTTTCTTAGTTTTGCATTGAGACAATTTTTTGGTGGTTAATTAGAAGCTAACTTGAAAATCGAAAGCACGAATGTAATAACGCTTTTAACATCGAATTTAAAAGCTATTATAAATCATTACGGCGCTCATCATTTTATTTTTTACGATTCTACTTACCGAAATTAATTGACTTTAATGAAAATATGTTTTGGATGAGAATATCTTCGGGATTTCAATTTTACTGTTTCATTTCAATGTTTTTAATCGAAAAATTAGTTTGCCGTGTCTTCTGTTTTTCTTTTCATTCTGCTTTTTTGCAGAAACCTGAGCTGCCTTCGAGGGCCAATTGAAAACGTTGAGGAAAAAAAGAGTCCTCGTCCTGGAATTTCACTACAACCTAAATAATTGCATCGATACGAAAATGTGCAAAGAGAATTAGAAATGAAAATCTGCGAAACGAGATCATGAAACGGAACTAAATTAATATCACTCAAAGCATCAGTAAGCAGTTGTCTACTTTACTATGATAGAAGATCATCTTGAAAAATTCATGAAGACGTTATGTAATAGCATTAGAAAAAGGCTTATTTTGAATGATACACCATCTATGAGAGTCACAGTTTTTGAATGTACATCTCTGAATATATTTTTGAAATCCCTTTGGAAATATAAAATTTTTTATGTTTACCCAGGAAATATAAAATTTTTTATACTTCTTTCAAAGATATTTTTGACTTGGAAAGGAAACTTTTTCATGCTCAAAATTACATTTCTGTAACTAATATAGTTCTTTCTAGAATGTTTCTCTCTGAAAGAGTCCATTATTTGCTAAGGCCGTTCTGGTTTGTTAGTTTGTTTGTTTTTCAGCGTAGGTGGATGCACTTCCAATATCACGAACTCAAACTGACTTCGGAAGAATTTCCGTTTTAATGAATTTTTAATGTTATTGCTTTATTGAGACGAAATACATTAAATATTTATCAAAGCAAAAATAAGTTATGTAAACTTATTTTAATAAGCCACAAATACTGAAATATCCACAAATTTTAGTAAATATTGGATATTCCTGGAATTAAAATCGATATTCCAAGTGTAGATAAAAACATTTAATTTCCACGTATTGAACTTCACCAATTACTTAAAGGAAAATGAATTACTTAAAGGAAATATCCGAATTACTTAAGGTGAATCCCTGCTAATTCTTTAATTGTGTTTTAAATTTCTTATGATAAGAAATATATAACACAATTAAAGGATTAGACAGAGAAATGCGAAATTTTTTCAAGCAAAACATTTTATTAAATCAAATATTCATAAATTCTATAAATCCACATATTAAAAACTATTTCGATATTTTTTTTGTATGACACAAGGAAATGATTTCTTGAAAATGAAAGGCTAATTTGAACTGAAAACTTTGTCTTACAGAAAATGACATGGTTATTTGATTAATATTTCTTCTAGTAAAAGCTAAAATTGCAGTTTGGAAATGAACATAACAATATGTAGGCCTAGAATAAAAATATTACAGCTAGTTTCTTGCAAGAGCTTTCCTAACAGTATCTGATACGTTCTTGAAAGGCGTTTGTGGTGGTAGAAGCATCTGTGTGGAGGTTCCTTGAAACATGTTTTCCTGCTCTTCGTATCAGAGAAAGGTTCGTTTTTTAACCGGGAAAAAAGAGAAGACAAGTTCTGGCGTCTTCCAAGAAGTCCTATTTGTCTGTTAGAAACTCGAGTGACCACCTGTCAGCAGCTGGAGAGGGAACAGGTCGTGACAGGTTGACGAAGGGGACTGCTTCCACTGCCTCTCTCGAGGATTATCGGAACCAATTCGTCGTCGGCAGCGTCCATTTGTAAAAAAACACGTCGTCTTCTTTTTGGGGTTTTCTTTTCTTCTATCTCTGTTCCATTGAATCTTGGTATGCAGCCAGAAATGAGAAATGCGCCAAAACAGCTTCGACGGTAAACCTAAACCCACTCAGAACCGGAGGATGTCGTCCATTTTTCATATAAGGTAATTTTTCTTTCCAAAAAAAAAGAAAAAAAGCAATGCTTAAAAAATATTACAAGATTCGGAGTGAAAGAAACTTCTCAAAAAGGAAAATAAAAAATTGGATATCTACTTTTTATGCTTTATCTCAAATTTTTATGCATTCGAATTTAATTGTACTACAAATATCTTATCCTCAAAACAGTAGTAAATAAATTTGACAACTTTTTCCTGTAATTAAAAATACTTAATGGCTTTTAACTTATAATTCTTCTGCGAAGTAGAAGACAAGAGTTCTCTGATAAGCTGACGTTTGTCTTTGTTTCTTTGTTTATTTTTACATCTACTTGCAAGTTTTTGACTGAACATGCAACGACTTTTTATTCTACTTGAACATTTGACTTATATTTGTATGGGCTTCGCGCTATAACGGTTTGACCGGATTTTATTAAAATTTGATAGTTGCTTATGTAAACTGAAAATATAACCACAGTTATTTTGATCTCTTCCTGCTTATAAAAAGCCCCCTCTATTATGGATTTCTTTAAAATTTAGAAAGATGAGTATTTATCGTTCAATGAAAACATTTATTTTGATACACACCCTTTCCTCAATAATTATTTGCTCAGTTCCAGCTTTGCGATGGATACCCCGAATCTTTCTTTTTTTTTCTTTTTTTTTAGTTTTTTCATCAAAAATATAACTTAATAAAATCCCAAAAATACCGTAATAAAATTTAAGCGAAAATCTTTTGCTTTTATGTTTAAAACCAATGAATTCTTAACATTATTGACTAAGAATTGGAAATCTCACTTCATTTTTCAGATGATTTGTCTCTTTATATATGCATCACGCTAAAATGACTAGACCAATTTTCTTAATACTTGGTAAAATACTTATTTATATGATTACGATTATTCTACTCTAAACCTCTTTCCATTCTTCTATAAAAAAATTAAAAATCCTGCTGGTTTTCAAACGGTAATATTAATAATACTCCATAGTCAGTCACGAAACGACGGTACCTGAGATTGGAACTATCAATAGTATATTTTTATCAACATGGGCTTAGCTCTAAATAAAAGTGTTTTAAAAGTTGACATTAATCTAAGATGGGATGCTTTGTTGCCTTTCTGTTATCAAGTTCAGAATGATACAATTTTTCCATTTTCATAACAAATGGAGGAGAGTATGCTGTGATGGAGAATTAATAAAGGTGAAGAACCACTGGTTTATCCTTTTGAAGCGTTTTTTAGAATATCTTATTATTATTATTCATCTGGATTTCTCTTAATTTTTTAAAAATTTAATTGCTGATGCTGTTTTTTAGTTTTATGAGAAGCAGTAAGCACTATTAAATTCACCTGAATCCATCCATCTGTCCGAGTCTTGTACCATCAATTAGGAACTGATTTATTGAAAAGACGCAGCTGTGAGTCCATCTTAGCTGCAAATTGGCTGCCACTTACATCAATTCTAAAGATGCTGTTAAAGATTCATTAGAGCCTAAACTTTGAAAGATAGGCATGTTTGCATGCATTTTAATGATATCGTGAACATTTCTCAGAAAATATATCAAAACTCTTTAAATTCGATCAGTCAACGAAATACTTATATATAATTTTTAAAGAATTACGTTAAAAAACATTACGATTTACTGAAAATTGAATGGTTCAACACTGAGATTGAAAATAGTTAATTGAAGGACCTTTCTAATAATCTGGT
Organism: Thereuonema tuberculata; assembly: GCA_023159025.1. Classification (NCBI taxonomy): domain Eukaryota; kingdom Metazoa; phylum Arthropoda; class Chilopoda; order Scutigeromorpha; family Scutigeridae; genus Thereuonema; species Thereuonema tuberculata. The sequence goes on from JAFIDM010005346.1 coordinate 5,906,256, forward strand.
ATTTTTTTTTTTTTTTTGAAAATCTAAAAATATTCAACACGACACATGCGTTCTATGTAATTGATAGAAAAAAGTGCCCTAAGTCTTTGACAAACCGACGTTTTCATTTCAAAATTCTCAGATATCAAATCTATTTTATTTTGATTTCTTCAAAGTTGTTCTGACTACGCCTTAATTTAACAACTCACCTTACTTCAATTCTAATAACTGAAAAACAAAAAAAAAAGAAAACTATTCCATAAAGTGAATAAAAGTGAAGGCTTTTAAGTCATTCACCACTCTATTTCAGTAATAATAATGAAAACTGTACAAATTTTATGACATCCACCTCTTTTTCCTCTAATGACAGATTCCTTTTAGTATCGAAACCACATTAGAATTCATTGAGTGGAAACCAAACATTGAGTGAAAACAAAAATTTACAAATTTTCCGAGTTTGAATTAAACCAAGATATTTAAATCCTGTAATCTTTCTGATTGAGTAATGAAGCCTTTCGTAGATATGGCGAAGTGTGTAACAAAACAAATATTGCAACAGAATATCTCTTTTAATATTAGAGAATCAAGAGAACTGGTAATTTTATTCTAATACAGAAAAAGTCAGATTTCAGTCATTTCGCGTACTGATATGTATTATCATCAGTATCCTTACCAATAAGAAAGCATTGTTATTGTAGATACACTGAAATTATTACAACTACATTGAAGGAATAAAGAGTATGTAGTTTAAGCAGCTATTGCCAATACCGGTAAAATTTCTCCAAACCTCCAGTGTGTAGTTACAGGTTTTATAACGTTAATTACAACATTTTGCCTTTCTTCTTTCTCGTTGTCAAATGTGAGTGTTGGCTGCCCTATTAAAGTTTTTGTCTGTATCTTTTGTTCTGTAATCAGAGTGTTCTATTGTTACCTGGGCAGCTTCGACTGATAGATCGATCTTTGCTGACACAAAGTGATGGATGAGGGAGAGAAAAACGTGAAAGCCACACTTATCACCCTCGGGGACAAGGATATCCCACTCTTAGCTCCCTTCCCCACCTTTTTTTTTTACCTTCCTGACGGATGTTTGCAAAAGAAAAGTCGATAGTAGAGTATCCAGAGACGGAACGACTGTCACAGTGAATGTCCGTCACCAAATACAACTTAGCGGAAAGAATGGATGAAATACAGTCTTCTGTTTGATTGGTTGACGAATCGAACGTTAAATCAGCATTGAAACATCCTTTACTGATGGATAAGGGGGGCTTCTTTGCGTACTACAAACTATGTCCGTTTACGTTCACTAACATCCAGAGTTCCCTGAAAAGTGCTGTTGAACTTACAAACACTGTCTTCTAGATGTCGAAGCAGATCATTTTTCGATTTTGTGAAAGATATCAGTTATTTTGAAAACGATTTTATACTGAACCTTGGTATGGAATAACAACTTGTTACTGAAAGTGTTATGTTAGTGGTTCAACGTTTTATTTTTCCCAATTTCATTTTACATCAACAGGAAAAGAAAACTCGACAATAAAAGAACTTAATAAAAAATAAGAAGAAATATCTAAACGCAGATGTAGACGTTACTGAACTACATTAAAAAGTATTGTTTTACAATAAAGTAACTTGGCACTCAAAGCAAACACTTCAGGATTCATTTGAATTTCATTGTCAAAATACCATAATAAAATACTTCAGAAAATACCTCCAAAAATGTATTCAGTTGAGTTTCCAGACTTTTCTTTTTATCAGTCCTGCGCCGTAAGAATTTTCTGTGATATTCGACAATGATAGAAGTTTGTCTGCTAATATGTGAAATAAAAATTGTAACAAGTTTATTACATAACAAAAATACAATAAAATAAAATATAGGTTCCATCAAAAATTATTTTTATCACTTTTCAAATTAATCAAAGTATTACTTATTATCATCATCATCGTAATTATGCTGTCATCATCTTTAAAAGAGACAGAGAACGAGTTCTGATGTGGCTTTCATTTCTTCTTTCTATGCTTTGATTTTATGTTTGTTCTCCATCTTTGCATTAACCTGCTTTAACTGAGGATTGAAAGAAACTATTTGTTTGAAACAATAAACCTTTCAGGCCTTGGGAGCGCGAAAGGTTTACAGCTGTATTCGACTAATAGGAGTAGTTGAGGTTGGATAGTCAGACTGATCCCTGTCCGCCTTTAGCCCCCGAGTCAGTAACCCGATACCATTTGGTTGGATGAACCTTAGGATCCGTCTGGAGGAGAAACAACTGTGAAAAATCCCCTACCACCGCTGGGAATTGAACCTGAGCTCTTCCTCTTCAGCGCCTAAACCACTGAACAGCTGTCATTATATGTAGAACTCGCCGTCATGAGTTTCACGAAGGCAAATTTTCAAGTACAGTAGAGATAGTCATTTGTTCAAAAATATTCGTTTCCAATTTCAAGAAAACTGTTCTGTAAATTAAGTTATTGAACTAGGAACACAGGTATATGTTTGTATACAACACACATGATCGTTTCGAAAGCTAAAAAACATTGTTATTTAATTTAATGCAAACAATGAAACCAGAAATATCAGATGAAGAAGCATTTGGATCAGTTTTTATATTTCATTATTTAGCGTTACCACTTGTTGTGCATCCATATAACTCGCAAAAAGAAAGTTGCACTATTCCATCTGTCACATAGTGCTTTCTTTGATTTCTTTTAGTCTGTTGTTATTCTCAGAATATTTTCCACAATAAAACCCGATTACAGCAGCTTCATCCAACGCTTTCCTCCAGTAATCCAATGTCTGCAAAAGTGTTGACAGCCAATATGGGAAGATTTTTTTCCCCTTTCCCTTGTAATTGCGTGAAAAGTTTTTTTCCCCTGACTTTTTTTTTTATCTTCAAAGCGGAAGTACGATAGGATCATTCTGTTGGTAGTTTGTATCCTGGATCCTTAATCGTTACTGGAGCAGTTCCAGCGATAGAGAACGAGCTCTGATATGAGTTTCATTTCTTCTTCCTGAAGAAATGCTTTTATTTTATCTTTGTTCTCTTTTTCATTGCGTTAACCTGCTTTGACTGAGGAATGAAAGAAGCCATTTGTTCGAAACTGTTTCTCAACGACTTCATCTTCCTTTTAAAGTCTTCCTAAACTTTCTTGCATCCACTTGTAATCTCCTTTTTTCTCTTTCATTGATGTTGACTTGTAGAATTTGAATTGATAAAAATTCCACATGAAGTGTGATCATCTTTAAATTCATCTGCATTCATCTGCTAGTAACTGGATGAGCTCATTGTTGTGATCAGTTCCAGACGTGGGAAGAAACTAGAAGTGTTTTAATTTTTTTTAAATATTGAAATCAACAGTGATTAGTTAAGAGTTGACAATGTGTAATATATCACCTTTCTAGTCGATATTACTTCAGTCAAATGAAAAAAAAATCAATAATTATTGATCAAGAATTCGATATATCAAGAAGATAGATTTGAATCTTTAATGTTTATAGATTTGTGGTGCTGTTATGCAGTAAATAATATTATATTTTTATAAAAATTTTAACTAACTATTAGGTTAATTATCCTTATGTATTAAATCCGAAACTCTTACCAAAATTCTTAGTTAATTTGATCAGGTGACAGGTTTATAATTAATCTGTAGAGTTTTGAGGAGCAAATAGTCGACAAATCCAATTAAACTTTCGAATTGATATGATTGAATTTTTGGTGGCAAAACAAGATATTCATAAAAGACACAATTAAAATAACAACAGTTTCTGTTACAATTACATCAGCCAAAAGATGATATTTACTTTTATAAAGAAAACCTGTCTAACTAGTAGAATTGTGTCACAAAGTTTATTTTTAAACAACAGCGTTTTTTTTTAAAATATATTTAAACGTGAAAACCAACGTTAAATTTTCCGATTCTAGATCATTTCCTCAGCATTGAGTATTAAATACATGCGGACCACCTGTATAACCAGTGGAGAATAACTAAAGTTCATTTTCTTTGACTATGTTGCTTTTTTGCTTTTGGAGATGCTTCACGAAATCGCTTTTAAACAGTAAGAAATTGGAGTAACTTAAGTTAAGTGAAAGCTTTCTTTATGAATATTTGTTCGTACTGAAAATGAAGAACTTTGAAATGCATGGAAGCCACCGTCTGACTTAATAATGAAAAAAAAAATTTTTCATGTAAATTTTCACTGTAGAGTGTTGAAGTTTTCTGTTTGGCTTTTAGGTATCGGATTAAATCATTTTTATTGAAGTATCTGAAGAATATCATGCATAAGAATTGCATAACCTTTCTTTTGTCATTTTTGTTTTTCAAAATTAAAGCTGAGTTTTATTGATAAAGTTGCTTTAAAAGCTAATTCTTTGCAATTTCGAATAATACATGCTCACTTTTCTAAAATGCAAAATTCTGCTGTGAATACTACAAAAAGTTTGTTTGCTTCTTCAAGATAGGATTTTTTGTAAATTTAAATAGTAAACGCCAAAGTATACAGAGAAATTCATTGCTTCTCTGTACATTTTTTGATCATTTCCATTTAATGTGTGATTTACGAAGAGAAAGTTAAAAATCAACAGTAGAAATTAATAACAATAGAAAATACAAGAAGATTAGAGTCGTAAAACTCAGAATTTTCTATTTGTTATTATATTCATTATAAAACCCTTATAAACGTATCAGAAGAAAATCTCATTGGGTTTTAGCTCTTTGTAATTCCCTGTTAGTAGGACTAATCTCCAAAGCTCACAGAATAGTTGAGAAAGAGCTTTGGGAACACATCCAAGAAAGAGTTGCCTGTCGTTCTCCTCGTAATAAAGAACCCTTAGTTTTGTCGTTTCTGTGGAATTCGCTTTCTCTGCCCTCTTGCAACTCGAAGGGATTTCGTTTCCCTTCCAGTGATCCCACCAAAAAGTCTCGACAAAGGAGATCAATTGGTGCGACGCTACTCCTCTCTCGATACTAAATATCAGTTCAGAATAGATGGAGGCCAAATGAATATGTGCGATGAATAATGCACGGTTATCTTGAGTTCGCTCGTTCAAGGACTGCAGCCATTGATGAGGTGCACTCGAGCAAAACGGATCACAGGCGCAAAAGACATTGCCTCCTCCCCCGCACACGATTCATTTTCAGAGGGAACGTATTCATATGAAAATTCTTGTTAGTAAGATTGAAGATATTGGAACAGAATAATAATACTCAGAATCTTACACCAAAATTCAGTCCTTTCTGATGGCTTTGGAATAGAATTTATGTTCAGAAAAGTTAATTCCCTTCGTAGTAAAATTTTCAAAAGTTGTAAGAATGTCTTTTATGTCTGTAAAATCTAATTTTGATTTTAGAATGACTTTAAAGTTTATTTTTTGCTGAAAATTATTGTATTTTTCTTGCAAATTCTTTTGAAATAACTCCTCAAGGCAGAACCATCAAATGTTGTTTGATAATTAACAGTGTTGTTATTTGTCTATATTTTAACAAATAGGCTAAACAGTGGTTTGCACCACTAAGAATTGAAACTAGTTCTGTTTGTTTAACTTTATTAATTCCGCTTATTTACTTTGGTCTTGTTCAAATAGCTAAACGTAAGATTAAACACTGCATCATTAGATGTGCTAATGTCATAATTGTATCTAATTTCAGCAACGAGTTCCATTTGTTTACATATTTCCAAGAGAGCTAATTTATTGACAGGTAATTACAAAACAACAAACACGACATCGACCTGAATATAAATAACCTTTGAACCAATGCAGTTTAAGTCACTATAGACTAATTTGCTTTGACACATAAATCCTTTTTTTAATATCCTCATGATAGCTACCAATCTCAGGTTATTATAGATTTGGTCTAACGTTGACCTTTGAACTCAGCAGCGATGAGAGAAAAAAAATTGGGAGAACAGACCAAAAACTTTTAAATCATAATAATATACATCAAAATAACTTTAGACTACAAATTATGTTAAAAGAAATAAATATGTAATTAAGGATAAATTAAGCTTTCGAATCATTTTCAAATATTCAGTTGAAAGAGGCTCTCTGGAAGTATAGACCGAAACATCAGGTAAGTTTTTAAACTATTTTTTTTTAACAACGTCTGTTTATCTAAATTTTTATTATGAAGAATTCTAAGACACAAGTTAAACTGCTAAGCTCTTAAAAGTCTTAGAATCAAAACTTGTGTGTCCGTTGTTGTCTGTGCGTGATAAATATAACTCAAAAACGATTGATCCTACAAGGCTGAAACTTTAGTGGAAAATTTAGGTTCTTTAATCTCTATTGATTTTGGAAGTTATAGAATCAAAAGATAACTTTTACGGTCAAAAACAGTCTATCTGGTGAACATCAGCTTGAAATCAAATTATTCGAGAAACATTTCTCCTAAAGATCTGAAGCTTTGATGGATGGCTTAAGAGCTTATAAGAAAAGTTCTGTTAATTTTGTTACATTATCGGGCCAATAATTCACGAGCTGTAGGTAAAAAAAAAAACAACGACCAAATAAATTGGCAGCAGGCCTTGATATCTTACAAGAAAATCACGGTTTGCTTCCTGATTAAACTGTATATTTTTTATGTCTTCTTAATTTTGATTCCCTCCAAACGACTTTTTTTACTTACTACGTTATCAGCTTCTTTGTATTCAGTGACTTTTTTTTTTATCTTCTCCATATGATCACATGGGTATTTGAAAGTTGCCTCGCCGATTATGCTTCTTTATTCTAAATTCCCTGAACATCTATTTTTGTAGACTCTGCTTTGCGATAATTTGCCCTTGGTACAATAATTGCAGGAACGGTTCTTGGATGATGTTGAAGCCCGTTTTTCTTGGCTGCTGGATGACATTTTATGTTAAGATTTCCTCGTACTTTTGTTTCTCTTCTGAGACAAGTGAGAAAGAAACGAGCATCGATCCACGGAATTCTGACACGAAGCGGAAAAGAATGTGGAAAATGTAGAAAAGGCCTTTGTACTTTGGAAAATGGATGGTACTCTCGACTTGTGTAGAGGCACGAAAAGAATGCAGACGGTGATTGGAAAGACATTTCAATTTGCCCTAAGCCAATAGAAACAAGTCTTAAAACAGAACTTATACAAATCGCTGAAAGCTTATTAGAATTTTATAGTTATTGTGTTGAAAGGTAAAGTTTTCATTAAAAGGGAAATAAAATTAATTCTGCTTTCTTTTTTAGCTGAAAATTCAGCAACGTTGAACTAAAAATTTAGCATTGTACAATATGTACAATCTTTACTAATAATTACTTTTTTAAATCCTGAAGATATTATTGAGATTAAGGGAATAGCTTAGTTTTAATTTGAAACAAAGCTTTCAAATCAGTATTTTGTTCCTCTTGTAAGTTCCCATTTCAGTACTTAATACAGACACCCTTACATTCCAATTATTCTTATTGTCACAAATAGCCCACAAACTCGGCTATTATCAATTCCAGTACTTTTATTCGTTTGACTTTAATTTCAATCAATAAAGATTTGAATTAAATCGAAAGTTTTTCAGAGTTCATTCTTTTAATAACAGATATTTCCTAAGAAGTATAGAAACAAAGGCACCATACTTTACAGATTAAAATCACAAATCCTTGACTGAATTTAAGGTATATATATAAATAAAACCTGTCACTTTAACATTCTAAATAATTTACAATATAGAAGTTTTAAAGACAAACAGAGTTTCAACAAACATTGCCACATGCTGATATACTAATTTCAGTAATATTGGTAGCATTGGCGACATATAAGGAAAATATAAGTTCGTCTTCAGTTTTGCTTTTATATTTCTTATATTTTTTTCTTAAAAAATTCTTCTTTATGAATCTTTGTTTTAATAGTTTTGAAAATCAGTCTTCAGAACCAAAACCTCAGTTCTTGTATATTTATTTTGTGACTCATTATTTGTACAAAAAAAGTATTTTTACGACAAAAAATATTTATGCAAAACAAAATTGTTGGCTTTTCAAGTAATAATGTTTGTTAAGATTTAACTTTGCTCGCTGAGCATCAAACTAATATTCTCAATATTCTGAAATTTTGTAGAGTGTTTTGATGACAATGAAGTTCCTAAAGACAGTGATATATTTATATTACAGTGATTTGTCATTAAGCAACGCTGAATGAAATAATAAAAAAATTTCAATCACTTAGCTGTGGAAGAATGCGAAGCAGTGAGAATTTATGATTTAGAATTTGAAAATAGATTGTTAAATGTAGATATGGCAGTGATTCAATATTCTTCATTTTGAAGGAAAACGATGACTAAAATTTGCCTTTTAAATTATTTAATCCATTTATTTTTAGTCTAGTTAGATGCAATTTTCTATTTTGAATGAAGTTTTAAATTTATATCTTAATATACTGTTAAGTTTCAATATTGTTATGAAGTTAAAACAGCTTTACTTTGAGAGACTTAGCTTTCACGAGATTTTACGAAATTATTTAGAAAAATGAATAAAATTTATATTCTAAATTTAATATTCTAAATTTTACATTGGCATTTCGTTTTTTACTAATACATTTTAAAAACTAATTCCGCAGCTTTAATCGAAAAGTCTTTTTATTTTGAATTGCAACAGTTTGCCATCGAAAGTTTTCAGTTCTGTTTTCTAAAAGCAATCCAGTGGTTTCTCTTATTTACCTTGTTAACGGCTGTGTTTCTGTTGACTCTACTCTGATGTCGGACCAAGCTTCTCTTTAGGTTGGACACGTGTTCGCTCTATTGCAGTCCATTAGCTGTAATGGTTCTTCGTCCCATGTCACCGCTTTATTGAGTTTTAATTCGTTTGACGTCGTTTATTGCGATTGTATCTCCACTGCTGCTAGTGATGGATTGGACCTCGTGAATCCCACCCTTGTAACGCTCAGCTCCTTACTTAAACCGCTTTATCCATGAGGATTTTCTGCAAGTAATTCATTGGGTTAAGAATTTTGGACTGCAGTCAAGTTTCAGACACAGTTCCCTCGACAACAATAAACTATTCGTATTCGTGGCATTGGCCATTCATTCCAACTTTAATCTACGACATTCTTTTTCTTAGAAAGGCTATTAATGCTTGACTTGTCAAAACAGTTGTTATTGGCTGAACAAAGTTGATGTTACATCACCATCTAGATGTTATTAAGAGATCAGACATTAAGAAAGAAATAAAAAGCAAAAAAAAACAGGCATTTGGTGTAAACATCAACAGATTAAAGGAGAAAATCCGGAAAGAAGAACTTTAGCTTCTATTATATTAATCAGAGTATCCAAATGGTGAATCTGTCTGCCTGGCCAGATTCGTGGCTATTACTTCCATACTATCCGTAATATTGTACCAGAAATGTTACGAGTAACAGCGAATATTGAAAGAGATTCAGAATAATCTCTTTAAGAATTATTTAAAATATAATCTAATATTTGTGATAAATCAAATAAAAAAGTAAGTTAAAGCATCCCTTGTGGCCTTTGATGTTGTGGGAGGTAACCGACACCCGCCCGCCTTTAATCCCGGAAGAGAAACCGGTTAGAAGGTTCAGTGGATTCAGAGTGGAAAAAATCTGCAACCCCGCCAGGAATTAAACAAGGCTCCTCCAGCCCGTAGTCATGCGCATTACCACTTGGCCACTAGATCCGCATGATACATCGAATATTTGTAATTAAACGAATAATTTAAGATAAATATTCCGACTAAGTTAATTCAGATGAAGAATCTTTAGAGTAAGCTTGGATTTACTCCGTAGCTTCTCATTGTTAAGTTTACAGAACAATGTAAACTTATCCTGATAGTGGGATTGAATATGCATTGCTGAACGATGAAATTATTTGACTTTGGAGGTTATCTGCAAGAGCCAAATCTAGAGCCTTCCTATCTCCTGAAATGTTCATTAACAAGATAAATCTAGCTGATAAGTCCTAAGGATAAAAGTATGGTTGGAAAACATACATTTTATTTTCATGAGCTTATGCTTGAGTTGTCGTGACTCAGTCACAGTGGTAAACTGCTTATTAAGACCCTCCCTTTTTAGTGACCCCGTGTACAAAGTGTAGAGAGGCGGAGGGGAAAGCACTGTCCATCCATTACTATCTCTACGTCCAAACTACAAGTTTGACAGACATAAGTGAGATGGTTTGTAGAAGGGCAGAAAAATACAGAAAAGTAACCGAGAATGTTCAATGGTTTCGAATAGAAAGTAGTTTTTTGCCTTCTTGATTCCATTATTTATTTTTAATTCTCAGTTTTGTCTTTCATAACGATAGTTTTAAAATCCGTTTTCCGTTTATTGTTCACTAAGTATTTTTCACTTTTAGTTAAAGCTAAGGTTGGAGTCTTTTTCTCGATTTTGTTCCAATCTGTAATTTCAATTGACTCTTTTTCTTTTCGCTTTGTTGGTTTTGGTACTTAGGTCCAAATTAAATCTGTCCTCTTTAATGTTTGTTTCTTTTTGTTACATCGTTTCTACAGAGAAGATCAGAGACTTTAAAGCTGAACAAAAAAAAAAAGCTCGTTGATGCTTTGATGTTCAGAGATAGGCTTTAGGACCAGGAGTTGCGCTGAGGGTGTAATTCCATCTCCCGCCTTTCAGCGTTTGCTTCTTTTTTTCCCTTGGTATCCAGAAGTGGTTCATTAAAACATTAATTTCCAAAGACAGGAAATTCCTTTCCACTTCCTCCTCCTCTGAAAATCTGCAGACTCGTGCATTTATTCATGGATCGTCTCAAGTTTCACGGAAACAAATCAGAGACATTTTTACTCCATTAAGTAGTCAATGAAAAAGTCTTGAAACCTTTCCGCTTCTTCTCCGGTGATAATCAACGCAAATTTGGTCGAATCTTGGAAGATCCCCTAAACTTTCAATGAGTGTTAATTCATAGTTCGTTCCGGAAACATTCTGAACTCTTTACTGAAGAACCAAGCCATTGGAAGCTTAAGTTGCTCGTATTTCAGAAATTTGAACAGTGTTCAATTCAGCATAGATCTAAAAGAAAATCATTGCCTGAATCTTTTATTTGTTCAATGTAAATTTAAGCATTTCGCAAATCCTAAATTTAGATGAAATATAAGTCGGTAGTCATTCTTACAGATATCGAGATCTTTCTTATCTTTCTGTTTTAGGTTCAAAGATAGTTGGACAACATTCTTGACTTTCTTTTTTCTCTATTGGAGAATGTGTCCTTGTAAATGACATCTCGGGACCAATTCGTCACCGAGTTTAATATAAACGGTTGGCATTTTCTACTTCTTCTTCAAAAGCACAAATCTTTGTGTGTCCAACTATAACTCAACGCTATTTAACGATGGGCTTCGCCTTAAAATCTTCCCGTAGGTGGAAAGCCAGAAAGCCCAAGTACAAAAGATTTAGGTTAGAAAATTGAGATGATTATTCGGTTTCTCTGTGTATTCACGCAGTAACAAAGTAGTAATTTAATCTTTTCGTGTATCTTTCGGCATAACAATTTGTGATAAATTCTTTGGTTCTTCGTGGGAAACAGAAGACAGATATCTTGGCTTAGATGGATTGTTTTAAGAGAATTCACATTGTCAAAGAATTATTATTAAAGAATTTATTAAAGAAAGATTAAACTTTATTCATAAGTTTATATAAAGGCAAATTCAGAAATAAATATGTTAGTAGATTAAAAATTATAATAATATTGATAAGTTTCTTCTAAATGTTTTTTTTAAATGTTGTCTCTTCTCCAAAAGAAACTATTTAATTTCTTAGTTTAGTGAAAAGACTTAAATTATTCGATAAATTTTTCACTAATACATTAATTGCGGGGTCACGTATTAAAACCATGGGAGTACTAAATATCGACTTTTTTTTATTATTATTGCCATCAATGCCAGACAATACTTATATTGTTGAGTTTTTTTTTTCAAAGCTGCTGTGCACTTTATTTTTTTCAAATAAAATGAATGCAAGTTTTCTTCCATATAAGCTTCAATTCTTTAAAATATTAGTCAAGTTCAAGTTTTAGAAAATTGAAACCCATTTTTATTAAAACTGTTGTTTAGCTTCTTTAGTATACGACCCCTCACCTTGTTGGAATTCTTCCTCAAACTTTTTAATCATTTTGTAAGAGATGAAGTGTTTCATGCTATTTTTCTCTCAGTATTTGAGATACTTCAGAGGTTCGAAAGTCGTATAACTCATTGCTTTAATACTTCTGTTAATGACAGAAAAAAAGTTACTTGGAATAAATGAACCTTTTATAAATTTTATATTTTGGAATTTTTTTTTATAGATCGTTTATTTTAAACCCAAATAAAAGGAATAAAGAAAAGAAGTCTTGAAATTTTCTTGGCATTTTTCATTTTAGTTGCTTTTGCCTTACCTTTTTGAATGGACCTTAGGTTGGCAAATACCTGCTCTACGAAATTACGTGTCTACGGCGCTCCAGGATGCAGATGCTATTGTGAATACGGAAGAAGTACGAAACACTAACAGAATTACAATAGAAGTTCAATGTAAATAACATTTAGGCTTTCCAAAAGTAATTGTAAATTACATAAAAATAAAATATTAAATCAAAATTTTAGTATCATTCTAAGAATTTAGTAATTAGTTAGAGTTATAAATTATTATTTTTATTACAAATTAGATAATAATTTAAAAATAAAATTGTTAATAATTAATATAATTACTGAATATGTGGTTACATCATTTTTATTTTTATTTAATTAGTAATGTCTTATCAATATTTAAATTTTAATGTAGAGGTCATGTTCCAAAGCCTTGCCGTACTATATTAATACCTTTTTTAATATTAAACACTAATTTCCAGGTCTTCTACGCTGAAAGGTTCGATATTTTAAAGGCAATTTTCAAAGATTACCCATCGATTTACCTTTAATTCATAAAATCTTATTTATTTATTTATTTATTTATTTATTTATTTATTTATTTATCTTTGATGTTGATTTTTCACCAATGCAATGGTCTTATTATTATCAATGACGGTTCTTCATCTACACCATACAGTCCCTTAGTGTAAACTTGCTGAAACAAAATATAGATTTACTTACTTTGTTACTTACTTTAACTTACCACAGTACATAACTTTGGTAGTGTTTTGCTGTGATGTGTAAATAAACCGTTTTTGTTGTAGTTGAGGAGTGGGTGTTTGTTGTTTGACCCATCGGAAGAAACCATCTGTTAATAAACGATGGAGGTCTAAAGCGCGAAATTTAAGCTTTTCCACCCTTGATACTCCAAATGACCATCATTTCCGAGTGCAAATAAACATATTTCCAATACTGGCACATTTCCTCCTACATCTCACGATCTTTTCAGATGTTTCAGTTCTCATAGAAGTAAAGAAAATCTTTATTCTTTCTCTCCAAGGCTTCCAAGAAATATTTGAAAAACACTCAAATAAGAAGAAATCCGACAACTTCTTATTTCCACTGAAGTGGCTTCAAAAATGAGCACCCTCATTAAAACTTTAAAGTTTTTAGTGAAATTATGACTTAAATAAACTATTTAAAAGTCATTGTTGTTATGATAAAAAGTGCTTAATACTATTCTATAGACACATCCAGAAATATTCAGTGTTGTTATTTACTACATAGTAAAATTATATTAGTCAGAGCTATTCAATATTTTCGAACTTTTATTACTTTATTAGTTGCAATTACCTTAATTTAATAAAATCATTAGAATTTTAAGACAAGTGAATATAATTTTGTGCTAAAACATAAATTTAAGGGCGACCATAATAATAAAAAAAATTTAAATTAATAATAAAAAAGGGAAGTACAATAATGTAAGGAAAAATAAAAAAAAGTTAGGAAAATAAGAAAAAAAAAGAAACAACAGTAGATATACTGAACCCACCACCATGAGTCCGAGAACTTATCAATCAAGCTATAGCTGACA